>VZZY01015126.1:18966-32423 GCA_013400335.1 Eurystomus gularis | reverse complement strand
TCCTTGTTTTAATGGGGCCTGGAAAAGCAGGTTCCGTTCTCTGCCTGTCATATGAAACACTGAGAAGACCCATCACACAGAGACCTGCCGGAGGGGAGGGGCGTGACTCTCTCAAGGGCGGGTTTTAAGTATGGCGAGCAGGCCGGGAGTAGGAACGTGGCTGTGACCCTTGCCCGTGGGCCCCAGGTCACTCTGATTTGCACTCGTGATCCGTGCAGCGTGTGGGGAGTTTGTCTGCCTGTCTCTGTCGCTGTTGTCCCCTCCGCGTCTGGTCTCAGAAGCGGGTGCGGTGGGTGCCGTGCGAGGGGCGCGTTCCTGTAAGGATACTCTGCTGCCTGCTGCAAAACCCTCCACTTGTCTTGTGCCAGAAGTTCGCTCAGTAACTGCCGTCCCCAGGCTTAAACTTTTGCCCATTTTGTAAGAATTCCACGTATGCTGAGCTGTCGTCTGCAGGTACTTCAGAGCCAGCCTCCAGCCCTCTCATAATTTTCTAAAGCAAAATGTCTCTGGACAATACACCCCTCCCATGCAGCAGTTTCTGGGCTGCAGCCAGACCGTTGGGTGACGTTCCCCTTGCCAGCTTTGAGAAGAAGACCTGTCTGTGGCTCTCTTTAGTTCTTGTGGACCAGTGTCTCTTGGAGGAGGTGCCCATGCCCATCCTGCTCCTCAGAGCAACCAGCAGTGCAATGACCTTTGGTGTACCTCCTGAGTTGGCAGTTCGATGGTCCTTGCTCTGGAGTTCATTATACTGCAGGAATGACAATGAAAAATTATTTGTGGAGAACATAAGGTGTAGAAATGTGCAGCTAAATTTTCTTCCTCATCCTCAGATTTCCTCTGAATAAAACACTAAAACAACAGGGAGTTTTGTGATTTCTACCAAAAGATCACAGCCATAAATACCACAAGAAAGATTTTTAGTCCTTTTCTAATTAATATTTACATATTGGCTTGATCTTTTCCCCTAGCTACATCTACATATTCAAAAATCAGATGCCTACTAGGGATCACCACAGTCATCTGGCTAACAGCTATTTTTAGAAAGGCATTCAGTCTTGATTTAGGGCCTTCACATGATGAAGGACTCAGCACATCTTTAGATAAGCCACCCAAAGGGTTCTTTATGCTTCTTGTGAAAAAGAGAAGTGTGTCTTATCACTCTTCTGAATTTATCTGGTCTCTGCTTCCAATTGTTGCATCTGGTGACACTTCTGTGGCTCTGCAACCTCCACTGAAACCTACAGAGGACACAAAGGTGCTGCTTACTGGTTCTGGTAATTCACTTTCATGCAGAAAAAAAAGCACACAGAGGAATAAGAGATTTGGGTGCTTATTTACACTGAAACCTTATTGAGCCTGAGTGGAAGCAAGAATTGGACCCAATATATGCAACCCAGCCCATGAGACGAGAGCTGTGAAGAGCTCCAGTGGAGGTCAGGCTGGATGAGAGCATATCTAGAAACAGTTTATATCCAGGAGAGTAAGAGGGAGAGCTGCAGGAAGAGCTGGAGATGCCAAAGCACCAATTGCTTTATTTTAAATAAACAGCCCACCATCTCATCTGGGCACAAGCCCTGCAGCAATTTTGTTGTACAGAGACTGCATTACTTAGAATCATCATAGAATCACAGGATGGTTTGGGTTGGAAGGACCCTTAAAGATCATCTAGTTCCAACCCCCCTACTATAGGCAGGGACACCTCCCACTAGACCAGGTTGCTCAAGGCCCCATCCAACCTGGCCTTGAACACATCAAGGGATAGAGCATCCACAACTTCTCTGGACAACCTGTTCCAGTGTCTCACCACTCTCATAGCGAAGAACTTCTTTACATCTAATCTAAATCTGCCTTCTTCCAGTTTGAATCCATTACCCCATGTTCTATTACTACAGGCACTTGACATTGTCATGGTCTCTTGAAATCCAGCCAGGTGGCTGGTGCCTGGCTGGACCTCTCAGGTTGACTCTTCTCCATTGCATGTGGCAGCACTGTCATGGATAGACCACAACAAGGGGATGCACGGGGAGATTTCCTCCACCTTGTCTCCCACACACTGCAAGATGAAGCCACCAAGTCTTGCTCATCCTGAAGCTAGGTCCCAAGCATGGCTGATAAATGCAGAAAGGGACTTTCTCGGCCCTCCATCACAAGGAGTTTGGTCATGGGGAGGAGAACACCTTACCATTGTCCGACCTGCACCAGGGTTTCAGCTCTGGCCTCTGGGCTGCAAATCAAGTGCTAAATAGGTGTCTCCAGAGGTAATGCCTCCCAAGCTCATGACATCCTAATCTAGATCTCAGTTCGTGTGCATGGATCACATCTCTGTGGTTAAGTCTCCTGGAGGTTATTTTTTAAGATAAGCAATTGGGACACATGCAGCCCTTTAAAAACACTCTAATAAGTAGGAGGAAAAACAAAACTACAACTTAAACACAAAATATCACAATGAAATTAGCAGGGGGAGCTGGGCTGAGGGAGGAGGCTGCAAGAATTAAATCTCTGGAGACAGCAGCCAAGGCACTGAGTCTGCCAGTGACTTAAAGAGAAATGGGAAAAACTATGCTCTCAATTTGATGGGGTTTAGTTCTTTATAGAGGAGGTGGGCAAATGTGCACGTGTGTATCTCCGAATGCAGGCAGGGAGAAAAACTGAACAGCATCAAAAGTAAACACGTAGCAGGTTAATCGATCTGCTGTGGGTATAGTGCTGCAAAAAATGACAGTAACTTCACCGGAGAGGCCATTGCAAGATTGCTGTGCACTTCCTTATACCCCCCCAGCCTCTGCTTCTCCTGCCCGGGGGCTCACACTCCAGAGAGTTTCTGGAATCTGTTCTGAAATCTAAACCTGCTAAATCCCTCCTTGGAGGAGCCTGGCTGCTTGCAGGCACTTTCTGCCCGGAGTGGACATTTAACACTAACCAGAGCAGCACTCTTGATACTGAATGGGCCACTGCTCTTCCAGCCTCTCACCCCTGATCTGCGTCGGGCCCATTTGTCCTCACTGCAAGAACATTCGTTGCCGTCAAAATTCCTCTGCTAGTGCAGTGGGAGCTGAGAGCGTCTCTGCTGCACGTGCACAACTGCATGGAAACCAGCTGATAGTGCATCTGCTAGCTAAGTTTCGACTCCACTGCAGGTGATTTGGGTTAAAGAGAATTTATGACTTAGAGCCAAGGACTTCACATCGCAGTTGGGAGGTCTGTTAATCTTCCTACATGAGGATCATAGAATCACAAATGGTTTAGATTGGAAGGGACTTTTAAAGCTCATCTAGTCCAACCCCCCTGCAGTGAGCATCTGCAACTAGAGCAGGTTGCTCAGAGCCCTATCCAAGCTCACCCGGAATGCTTGCAGGGATGGGGCATCAACCACCTCTCTAGACAACCTCTGCCAGGGTCACACCATCCTTAGTGTAAAAAATGTCTTCCTTCTCTCTAGTCTAAATCTCCCTCTTTTAGTTTAAAACCATCACCCCTTGTTCTGTTGATACAGGCCCCGTTTAAAAAGTCTATCCCCAAAGGCTGTGTAGCTTAGGTGCTCAGTCTTGGGGTGACTTCAAATTCATCTCTTCCTGCATCAATACCTCTTTGCTTAAGGGAGATGACTTCCTTCCTGTGGTAATTTGAGATATGTCCATGAAATTTGTCCTGCTATTCCCTTGTCTTTGCATGGGAGCAGGGATCTGCAAAGACGTGGGATGAAGCAGACCCCAGAGAAGAAAAGCTCTTGAGCAGCACCGGCACAAACAGTGCAAACATCCAATGGCGGAAATACAAACATCTCCTATAAAAATACAAACCAAAAGAGCAAGTGAGAGAAATCATTCCTGAAGTTTCCTCTCTGCTGAGAGCGACAGGCAATAAATGGTTTTGGACACATTCTGCAAAACGAGCCATTACGTCTTTTCTGTCAGGTCTCGCCTGTCATTATTTCTAATGTTTCCTCTTCCCAAGACTGGGCAGGGTTTTGCATTGAGGTAATATAGTTGCTTTTGTTCAAGAACCAGACGAGTTGTCCCATCTTGTAACCAGGACTTTGTCATAAATGAGCAAACATCTGTTAAATTCAGCTGTACTGCGTGAGAGGGTGGTGGGTTGTGGGTTTTTTTCTTTTAAAGGAAAAAAAAAACACAAAAGAAAATTGAGTGGATTTCTTGAGCAGTGTGACCAGCAGGTTATACTGAGTTGAAGGCAGGGAACTGTTGGAGTGATTTACAATTTGTAACGCACTTCAGGTAAGTGTCTGAAACAGGGTGGGGAAAAAGCTGAACTGATCTGTTCTACCAGGTCGTGCTTTGCACCAGGAGAAACATCCTCATTTCAGCTCAGCTCTTCACAACACAAACAAGAAGAGTTATTAGGAAGAGGTGTTTTTCAGGACAGCTCAATGGGTGCTCATTGCTCAGCCATGTAAGATTCTTCTGGTGGTTCTGGGTTTTTCAGTCACCAAGTCCCCAGAGGTCTCAGTCAGGTTCTTAGTTGGTGAAACTCAATATGGGATTGCAGCACAACTTGCCACAGTTTGCATCAGCTGAAAAATCTTCACTCCTGAATGCTTAAAGAGAGCAATTCTGAATCAGAAATATATATAAATACGTGTGTATATATATATCATCATGGACTCATGGAATCATTAAGTTTGGAAAAGACTCTAAGATCATCAAGTCCAGCCATCAACCCAACACTACCATGACCACAAAACCATGTCCTGAATTACCACATCTACATGTTTTGTGAACACCTCCAGGGATGGTGACTCCATCACTTCCCTGGGCAGCCTGCTCCAGTGCCCAACCACTCTTTCAGTAAATAAATTTTTCCTCATATCCAATCTAAGCCTCCCCTGCCCATTTCCTCCTGTCCTGTTGTTAGCTACTTGTGAGAAGAGACCAACACCCACCTCTCTACAACCTCCTTTCAGGCAGTTGTAGAGAGCAATATAATTAACCCCTTGCAGTCCATTTCCATGGAAGTCAGTAGCAAAGCTGCTGATTTCATGGGCACTCTGCAGTGTGAACTTGCAACCTCTGCTTTTGTGCTGTTCCTAGAAAGCTCTTTTATATTGTCCATAGGTAAGCTTCTGCCAGGTCTCCCCAGGGTTCCTGGTGCAGCATTGAGCAGTGGTACTGCAATACAGCCACCAGTTTGTGCTGCAAAAATCTTTGCCCTAGAAAAAAAACATCTCTCATCTCATCTTGACAAAATTTAAAGTCTCCTAGCCCTGCTTTGGGTTCAAGAAATCGGGTAGATACTATTTGACTCTCACCTAGAAGAAAGGAGGAGGCAGGGAGGGATGCTAGCTTTGACCTCCTTTCTTGTCCAAGTCTTTGCTTTCATTCTGCAAAGAAAAAGTCCCGGTGGACAGAAGGACCCACTGAGCCCCCAGACTCTGGCAGAAAATGATTAGAGTAATGAAAACTGATGTAAACCATTTGCTGAAGGTTATGCTATGACAGAGGCTGTGCCTTCTCCCCCGAGGAGTATGATGAGATATCCAACATGCAGCTTTGTTAGTTGTGTTCAGTCAGGAACAGATCTGAGGGCAGCTAATAAACTTATCTGCATCAGATTAAATTGCCAATCCTGCCCTCCCTCTCCCTGCCCTCTCTCCCTCCCCAGATCAGTTACACACATCAGGCCAAATAAAGATAAATGCACGACAGTGTTCATTCAAGTGATTGAAAATCAAGATGGAGCCACATATTTTTCATCAATGCTATCCCAGGAAATAAAGATAAATTCCCCCACTTCATATTTTAACATAGCTTATCATAATCACCGGTAATAGCAACCAAATGTTTTTCATTTGTTACATTTTAAAGAGGGCTGGGGGAACAGTTTCCTGGTTGTAGGCTCATCGAGTCTAATTTTAAGCCAGTGTCAGAGGTCACTTCCACTTTATGTTGCATTTCTGATGAGTGGTTTTTGCTGGAATACCTGGCTTGACTAAATGACTGCAAGAAAGAGCAGGGCTATGGAAACCAAAGTGTTGGTGGTGAGGAAGAAGATTTGGCCACTGAGCTGGGATTCATCACTAACAAAATGCAAACCTTGGTCCAGCGTGACTGTTTACAGGTATTTTTCTGGAGATCCATGTTCTGTCCCTGTCTCTGACACTACCTAAAATGTCTTTCCAACTACTCTGAACTGCAGTAGTACAGGTGAAGAGTTGACCTGCTGGAAGGCAGCTCTGCAGAGAAGGACCTTGGGATCCTGGTGGACAGTAAGTTCACCATGACCCAGCAGAGTGCCATTGTGGCCAAGAAGGCCAATGGCCTCCTGGGTTACGTTAAGAAGAGTGTGACCAGCAGGTCAAAGGAGGTCCTCCTCCCCCTCTATTCTGCCCTGCTAAGGACACATCTGGAGTATTGTGTCCAGTTCTGGGCTCCCCAGTTCAAGAGGGACAGGGAACTACTGGAGAGAGTCCAGTGGAGGCTACAAAGATGCTGAGGGGACTGGAGCATCTCTGTGCTGAGGAAAGGCTGAGAGCCCTGGGGCTGTTTAGCTGCAGAAGAGAAGGTTGAGAGGGGATCTTCTCACTATTTATAAATATCTGAAGGATGGATGTCAGGAAGATGGGACCAGCCTTTTTTCAGTGTTGCCCAGTGACAGGACGAGGGGCAATGGGCACAAACTGGAACACAGGAAGTTCCACCGCAATATGAGGAGAAACTTCTTTACCATGAGGGTGATGGAGCACTGGAACAGGCTGCCCAGAGAGGCTGTGGAGTCTCCTTCTCTGGAGACTTTCCAGACCCGCCTGGACACATTCCTGTGTAACCTGCCCTAGGTACACCTGCTTTGGCAGAGGGGTTGGACAAGATGATGTCCAGAGGTCTCTTCCAAACCCTACTATTCTGTAAGTCTGTGATTTAGTTTGTTGTGTTTTGTTTTGTTTTGGTTTTTTTCATTAAATGCCAACATGCAGTGGGAGACTATCCTCTAGGACTTTCCACATGTAAGCCAGAAATTGATTAATTTATCCCCAGGGACCTATTAGTGCTGCTCTGCTGCTCTCCCTTCTCTTGTTCCTGGGTCCCTGAGGCTCCTGATGAGATGCTGATCAGTGAAATAAAAAGTAGAAAGAGAAAAACTGCAACATCCCAAGTAATTTGAACCTGTATAATACTGGTTTATGCTATAGCAAAGGCCACACGTGGAAATACTGAAACTCTGACTCCTTATTAAGGGAACAGCAATGTTGTCACACTGATGGCAACCTTACCTTCTCATCCAAAAATGAGGACTCCTTCCTAGGAGGCACATGGGATAACACATTGATTGCAAACTCATTTAAGGGGTGAGGAGAAGAAGACTGCAGAGATGGTGGTGAAGGTGTGAAGAAGCACATCTCCAGGTCTGGCAGGGAGATGACTGTGGTGCATCAGAAGTGGGGTCAGAATGGGAATGGGCATCCCTCTAAAGCAGGGAGTTGGGCTACAGACTTAAGGAGACACCATATAAATTCATCAGGGATTGTTTTTGCAGGAATATCCATTTCTTTAGAGATAGTCTTCTCCATTGGAGTTTATGGGACTTTTGCTGTTGACTCTAAGGGAAACACTTTCAGACTTGTCATCCTACAAGCTGGCAAATAGTTTGCTCATTTGTTCCTTTGGTTCCTCCTTCTGCAAATGTAGCCCTGATTTTTT
Organism: Eurystomus gularis; assembly: GCA_013400335.1. Lineage (NCBI taxonomy): Eukaryota > Metazoa > Chordata > Aves > Coraciiformes > Coraciidae > Eurystomus > Eurystomus gularis. The sequence continues at coordinate 24,771 of VZZY01015126.1, read as the reverse complement.
AACAAAAAAAGCGTCAGAGGAGAGGAGGCTTAAGTTGGCGAGAGGGCTGACCTGTCAGACTCCAACCCATAAATTTTGGTAGTTTCTAATATAATCATAATAACAATAAAAAGGGGCTTTGGACCAGAATGTCTCTTGATCACAACATCTGGTGTGTTTGTGTTGCAGTGGTGGATTGGCAGCCATATCCCATATGGGATAAGAAAGGTCATGCTGGCCATGGGAGGGGAGCTCTTTCCTAAGGCCTGAGCAGCGAATGTTGAAAGGTAGCATCATCCAGTGATAAGCTACCATTGCCTTACCCTCTGGTAAAACACATACGATACAAAAGGAAGGAGAGAGGGAAATAATTAAACCTCTGGAATGCAGCTGGAGGGCGATGGGGGAACCCAAGTGACTTAAGGAAAATTCAAGCTTGAAACCTTGGTTTTTTGAAACTCAAAGTTGCTTGGGAAGCTGGGTAATGGGAGGGAAAGCCAAACATTTTCTTGGTGTCCTGCTGAACAGGCCTGATTAAGAGGTGAGTTGGGCTTCTGGTCCCCCACCTGCCTGGGCTCCTGCCTGGTCCATGCATCCTGTCCATGGAGAGAAGAACGTGAAAGAGAGATGAGGATGTGCAAGGGTCACACTTAAGTATTACAGAGCAAGTCTTGAGCCCATTCCTGCATCTCTGCTCTCTGAAGTGTCCCTGGGTTCTCTGGTTTTGGTGTAGCCTCAGTGAGGATATCAGGATAAATCCAGGCTTAATCTCCTACAGTTAGTATAGTGATTTCAGACCTAAGCTATCGCAAAACTACAGCTAAAAGCCAAACGGCTCTGCTTCATGAAGCAGAGATGCTTTCTGGGCAAGAACATCCCTGTACACTTAGGGCAGGATAAGAGAGGCTTGGCATTGCACTAGCATGGATTAGGAATATGTATGGTGAGAAGGAAAGGTTGGAAAGGAAAGGCTGAGGGTGGGAGCATCTTCACCTGCCACAGCTAGTTTACGTTATCTGTTCATGGAGCTGGAGTTTCCCCAGGAGCTTTGGGGTACTGAAAGTCGGCAAAGAACAGGGTCACAGACCCTGTAAAACCTCAAAGAACAAGACCTCCATGTTGTATCTGCTCCAAAAGATAACACTGCTAATACGGTAGCAGTCCTCCCTGGGAGCTGAGGTCATTGCTTCAGTTGTATTTATTCAAGGGAAAACCACTCCCTATTATTGCTGTATTGCAACTTTTTGACATCCAAACAAGCTTCAGTCCACCCTCCTGACTTCAGAGCAGGCAGCAAGAGCAAAAAGCAAGCACCAAAACCCCCTTCAGCTATTGATGGAAAATGGTATTTCCCTCCCAGCTTATTTTTCATTCACTAGATAAAATTTACTGCAAACCTTGCTGTGCCATGTGGACTTTGCCACAGGATTGAAAATGTACATGAAATAATAACAAATCCACAAATCATAAAGAAGGGGTCAGATAATCTCCCTGTATCTTGTTAAGCAGTGGATTTATGAATCATGCTCCTTGCCCTGGTACCCAGACCCTGCTGTTGCAGACAGTAGTGTCACTGAGGGCTCCAAGAACTGAAGTGTGAGCAGATTCTCAACAGGGGATGGGGCATTTCAGATACTTCTTGGCTAGACCTGCATGGTCAAATCCACAGAGGCATTTCTGTGTCTAACTTTTTGTTTAGGTACCTGATTTCTCACTGATCTCACTAGAAAATAAAGCACTGAAACAGGAACTGTGCATTGACATCTGTAAATCTGGGACCTGCTGACTACGGCAGAGCAGCTAATGAGCTGGGCAGAGACCAGCCACCACATTATACCTCTAGATGTCTTCATAGCCATCATCTTATTTTTCATTTCCCTCTCTGCTCCAGCACTGAATCTGGGGACATTGGTAGATGAAAAATTGAGGATATTGGTGGATGAAAAACTGAATATGAGCCAGCAACATGTGCTCACAGTTCAGAAGACCAACTATATCCTGGGCTGCATTCCCAGCAGTGCCGACAGCAGGGCAAGGGAGGGGATCCTGCCCCTCTGCTGTGCTCTAGGGAGACAACCCTGCAGTGCTGAGGTCAGCTCTGGAGTCCTCAGCACAGCAGAGACATGGACCTTGTGGTGTGAGGCCAGAGGAGGCCACAGCAATGATGGGAGGTCTGGAAGCCCTCTGCTGTGAGGCCAGGCTGAGAGAGTTGTAGTTGTTCAGCCTGGGGAAGAGAAGGCTCTGGGGAGACCTTCTTGTGGCCTTTCAGTACTGAGAGGGGCCTGTGAAGAAGATGGAAACAGACTTTTTATCAGGGCCTGTTGTGACAGGATAAGGGGTGATGGTTTTAAACTGAAAGATGGTAGATAAGGAAGAAAATTTATACTGTGAGGGTGGTGAGACACTGTTAAGAGGTTGCCCAGAGAAGTTGTGGATGCCCCATCCCTGGATATCTTCAAGACCAGATTGGATGGGTCTTTGGAGAACCTAATGTAGTGGAAGGTGTAGTGGCAGGGGGGTTGGAAGTAGATGATCTTTAAGGTTCTTTCCAACTCAAACTGTTCTATGATTCTATGATGATAAGTACAGAACATATCTCTGAGCAGGTATGGGTAGAGCAGTTTGGTGATGATGAAGGACACCATGGCAGACTCTGCTCTCCTGTCCTTTTCTTTCTCCAGCAACGTGATGTGGTCCACATGCTCTTGCATCCACTTGGAAGCAGAGTTTGTCTCTATTAATACAGCATTGCAAAGGTGAGCTTGCAATTCAGAACATGGTGCTCCTGGCGTTGGCTGTCTATGTACATCCCCATCCAGACTCAAAGTGACCATAGTCCTGCAGAAATCCAGCTGTTGCTGTGGGTCTGAGCCTGCTGCTCAGGGCAGGTTCTCAGTTCTCAGCTGGGAGCAACTGGCACACCCTTGACCTCAAAAGGGCTGTAACCCTGAGAGGCTGTGGACCACCAGCCCTTGGGGAGGTCGCACGTAGGACATCTCCATTGTTCTCTCAGCTCTGATGCTGAGTGATTAGTCTTTGAGGCAGAGAGATAATTCAGTCCTCATGCCAGAGGAGGCCCTGTCTCAGTGAGCAGAAAGACACACCAGCAATAATGATTACCTTTGAATCCTAGGCTATAATTTTGGGATACTGAGCTCAGAGCAGCTCACCTGTCATTCTGCAGCAAGACCTTGAGCCAGGGCCGTGGAGGTAAGAGAAAATAAGCCAGCAAGAGAGCAACAAATGATTCCTTCTTTCAGTCACTCACTCCTTGGGAGTAATAGTTATCTCAGTCTTCAGCGTGGAGGCTGATGGTGAATGGTTTTATTACCAATGATAATTTAAACCATGTGCAATATTTACCATATTACCTGTTTGCCTCCTTGCTCTCAGCTATGGGGGTTCTGCTTTGAGGATACTTTCACTGTTCACCTCCTGTGTTGGGGTGGGTGAAGCCATACAGCATGACAGAAGACTTTCCTCATCCGCTTTTCAAAAAGCTTTCACTGATCTGGGGTACATATCTCTCCCCTTAAATTGCTTCCCCCACCCCCACCCCCTTTTGCTTCTTAAGAAACTGCCAAACATCTTAAACACATTTAAGAATACATGTCCTCCAGTAATCCATTATCTAAGCTTCCCATGTGGGCTCCATCACCAGAGACCACCAGATTGATAGCGCGGTTTGCATGGGGCCCCCAGCATGGGATGGGTTGGAAACAGAATTAGTGCACACAGCACATCCTCTGTGCTTCTACCTTTATTGGAAAGGGGGAATGGGCTGTGTCAGATGAAGGGCATGAGCAAGACACAAAGCAATGATCTAGTTATGCGGGATAACAGATGGCAAGATGGAGACCGGGGAGGTGGAAAGTAAGGGGGAGCGTGAAGGTTCCTCTGAAAGAGCTGAAATGGCCCTATCCTTGCTGATGGTTTTCAGCTGTTTGGGTGCATCTGGAGATTTCTGCTTTATTAAAAAGGGTTCATGTTTGCGATAGGCGCAGGCTGAAATCTGAACTCTCACACACCTTGGAGGGCTTTAGATTTAAACCTGGATGCAAACCACGTCTCACATATCCAGGGGCTGAGAACAGAGAAATGTGTCATGTCGAGAGGTGAATGACGAGGATGCAGAAAGGCAGGTTGTACTACCCCTGTTACCATTGGTCAGCTAAACCAGGGTGTGGGGGGGTGGTTGTTCCCTTGCTGGGCTGATCAGCAGCATGTGTTTCTGCAGGAAATACACACATCCAAGCATAAAGTGTATGTTCTGTGCATGGTCTCACGTTAAGCTCCTCAATGCACAGTGTGCTCTAAAGCAACCCAGTGAACCAACTATGGCCGTGTTCAGCAATGACTCCCACAGAAATTGTCGCCTCTTTCCCAGAGACATGTAATCCTGAGAGCAACGAATCATGTTTTTCCAAAGATCGTTGTCCTCACGGTGCTAAGAAAAAGCTTCAGAAGACCAACCACAGTGACTCAAAACCAAAAAGTTTATCAAACATATTATTTCGCAGAATCTCATTCTTTCAGTGCTGAAGTCACACTTATTAGTGTGTAGGACAGACAGTTCTTCAGGCACTTAAAGAATCTGCAAATGGACAAATATGCTTTTAAAGAGAGCAAATTTCTTTAACAATTTTAGGCTATATCCAGGTAGTATGACTACACTGACCCTAGAAAGATCTCTGGAAAGTTCTTTCCATTCTTCTCTAGAGGAGTCCCAGAAGTATTTTACAACCATCTACTATTTATTGCTATTTATTGCTTGCTCCATCATTCTTTTCCAGATCATTTATCACTCAATATCAGTGTAGTGAACGGAGACCCGTGACCCCATGTGGGCGGATCGCGACAATCAGCCCCAAGGAACCTCAGCAACAAGTCAAAAATTGATCTTACTTTCCTAATTCTAGTTTTCTGTCTCTTACACGGGCCCATTCCTTAGCAGAGCTATCACTCTCTTGTCAGGACTGCATTATTTCTGTAAAAGTCTCTAGTGATGAACTTCATCAAAGTTTAATTAAATTCTACTTTCTAATTATCAGTCATACCCCTCCCCTTTTTCAGTAACATGCACCAAGAAGTCTACTGTACCTGGGATGGCTTCTGAGGGGAAGTTATGTCAGTTTGCTCCCTTGGGTCTTCTACCAATTATTTTAAATATTACTTCTCAAAGTGTAACTGTATCCGGGAAAGTCATGGACTTCAATTTGCCAAATATCTTAAGGAATCAGACACAGCATTATCAACCCGTCAAAGAGCTCATTTGGAAACTGGTTCTTATAGGGGGCTGCATAGTTTTGGTAGACACTTCTTCAAGAGCCTGGGATTAATATTGTCTGGTGCTGGACTTAGAATCATAGTATCATAGAATCATAGAATAGTTTTGGTTGAAAGGGACCTTTCAAGGTCATCTAGTCTAAGCCCCCTGCACTGAGCAGGGACATCTGCAACTAGAACAGGTTGCTCAGACCCTCATCCAACCTCACCTGGAATGGTTCCAGGGATGGGGCATCAACTACCTCTCTGGGCAACCTGGGCCAGGGTCTCACCAGCCTCATTGGAAAAAATATCTTCCTTCTATCTAATCTAAATCTCCCCTCTTTTAGTTTAAAACCATCACCCCGTGTCCTGTAACAACAGGCCCTGCTACAAAGGGCCAACCCTAGGCACAAATACAAACTGGGTACAGAGGAGGTTGAGAGTAGCCCTGAAGAGAAGGATTTGGGAGTGTTGATAGATGAGAAGCTCAACATGAGCTGGCAGTGCGCTTGTGCAGCCCAGAAGGCCAACCGCATCCTGGGATGTATCAAGAGAAGC
>VZZY01015126.1:0-11068 GCA_013400335.1 Eurystomus gularis | reverse complement strand
CGGACATTGTCGCCGTTCCACGGAGACCATCACCAAACGCCGAAAGGACACATGCATGCACACACACGCACCATCCACACATACAGGTCGTATTTTGACATAATTAAGTCCTTATTTGCCCTTATCTCTCGGTGGGTGAGAGAGGGAGTGAATGGGTGGGCGTGGTCTTCTTTAATACTGTAATATTTCCGTATATTTGAATATATTTAGTAATAAACTTGTTAGATACTCATTTCGGTCTCCGTGTCTGCTTGCGAGCCTGGTGGGGAGATGTCCCAATTTACCCTCAACCCTTCTCCCTTTGGGAGGTGGTCGGACCTCTGCGCGCCCGACCGCGACATCTTGGCGTAGTCGGCAGGATGATCCTGACCGCGACATGGTGTGAGGACCAGCCTGGTATTTCAAAGACCCAGGCTTAGCATCCCACTCTGCCACTCACTTCAAGGGTGACCTTGGCCAAAGTACTTCATCTCAGTTCCCCTTCTGGGATAATAAAAGTAAAAGCAAGGACTGATGCCATAAAGCATTCAATATCTTCAAGATCTCAGGAACATGGCACCAGTGCTCACTGTTTTTAATAGGGCAAAATTTGCACCTCTGTGGGAATTGGCAGAGTTTCTCTCCCGTATCTCTTGCTATCTTTATCCCTCCAGATGAAGGACCTAAGGCACCAGGTAAGGGTGGCAGGGGTTCATCTGAAGTATCTTGAGTAGGCAACTGTGACTGTCCAGTGCACATCCAAAGCTTGGTTCATCCCAGCAGCCTTCATCTCCTGAATATCCTACCCCATCCTATTGGGATAGAGAGGGTGTTCTTGCCTGTCTTCTCTGACTCTAGAACCATTTGGAATCTACACAGTCAACAGACCCAGTGCATTGGCTCATCTGTGGAGGTTGGCTGAGCATTAGCATACTCCTAGGATGGTTTTGACAACATTGCCTGAGCACTGGCCAGAGACCATGCACCATGCACAGTTTTGGGGCAGAAAAAGAGGATTTTAACTGTGGATATCAGTCACAATCTGAGGTCAAGGGAGATGATTCTCCATGCTCTACTTTGTTCTAGTGAGACCCCACCTGGAGTACTGTGCCAGTTCTGGGATCCTCAGCACAAGAAAGACGAACCTGTTGTAGCAGATAGAGAAGAAGATGACAAAAATGATCAGAGGGCTGGAGCCCCTCTGCCTTGAGGCCAGGCTGAGAGAGTTGGGTTTGTTTGGCCTGGAGAAGAGAAGGCTCCAAGGAGACCTTCTTGTTGCCTTTCAGTACTTAAATGGGGCTTGTAAGAAACATGAGGACTGTCTTTTTAGCAGGACCTGTTGCGACAGAACAAGGGGTGATGGTTTTAAACTAAAAGAGGGTAGGTTCAGGCTAGATAGAAGGAAGATTTTTTTTATGATGAGGGTGGTGAAACACTGGCCCAGATTGCCCAGAGAGATGGTCAATGCCTTATCCCTGGAAACATTCCAGGTGAGGTTGGACAGGGCTCTGAGCAACCTGCTGTAGTTGCAGATGTCCCTGCTCCCTGCAGGTGGGTTGGACTAGATGACCTTGAAAGGTCCCTTCTAACCTAAACCATTCTATAATTCTGTGATTCTATGATTCTGTGTAGCCTGGATAGTCAGTGTTGGCCAGAGATTGAGTTCAGAGGCAGCAAGAGTTGACAGAGGTATGTGCAGACCCCAGTGACCGATCCAGCTGCACAGGGTTCAGGGGGAGCTGAAAATGCATCTTATGCATTCTCAATCACTACCCAAAATATAAGGAGAAGGAGTCTAGCCCTTTCACAAGGGAAACCAGAACTTGTTCTCAGGGTGTCAGTGCCTTTCGGGGAGGGGATGGCCAGGCACCACCATGCTGAGGACATCCTGACTGTTTTTGGAGCTGGGACAGGGATTAAAGTAGTGTCTGCACTTGAGGCTGAGGCTTAAATTCCATCCTATCAGTTACTCTCGGTCTCTTTGTTGTTCATTGTCTTGACCCGCAAGATTTTCCTGCCCTTATTTGAAGAAAAAAAATAACTGTAGTGTGGAAAAACAAAGGTAGGTGAGAACAGCGCCCTTCCAACAACCAACGCAATGCCGGAATTGCTGCATCTGCTGACATGACTCTCTTCACTTGAACGTTCACGTGGGGCTCTGCAGTCCCTCTTCCTTTATTTCCAAAAAAGTCCTCGCTTGTCTGCAACTGTTGGTGTAAGCATTAACCACAACCATATTAGGACCAACAGTCAGGCTGAAGCTAGCAATGACACAGCTGAGTGTTGACACTCTGTCTTCCGTGACAAAGGCTCCTTCCCTCAGTTCAGATAATGATGGTGTCTTTTTATTTCTGAATAAGCAAATTTCCAGGGGATGAGAAGCAATGACATCAGCCCAGGCTCAGCTTTCTGGGGACACAGGAATTCACGCTAAATGGGATCCATCCCATGACAGTTAGTGTAAATTAAGCAGTTTCTGGTTTAAGTGCCTGGAGATGTACATGCTTGTCAGATACTAATAGTTTTATGTAAGCAACAACCCTTGTGTGACTTGGGTAGGCCCTGTCCAAACCCTTGCATGTTTCAGAATCATTCAGGCCTTGATCTGACATTCACTAATTGGACTAGTCTTTCTGGCAGACTAAATATTTGCAGATTCTCTTTCCCCAGTGGTGCAGGCAAGCACTGGAGTCTCAGCACTGACATTCTCCTGGCACTGTGTCCTGGGTACTGTCCCCAGGGAAGGTGATACTGGACTTGGACATTATCTGGATCTGATTAGCTTCAGATCTTCTGGCGTCTGTCCCAGTCTTTCTCTCCATCTATTTTATGCTCTTGCTTTTTCTATTATCCTTAATTTATTTCAAATGAAAGGAATATTTTTTACTAGCATCAAATTTTGAGGGAGACTGAAGCACGACAGGAGCTGCTTAAAAGATTCAAGGTGATACTGAGCTTGTTAATTTTTTCAGGGCTACTTCTTTTCCCGGAGGGAGGTCATTATGGCTTAACTGTAGCGAAGACTCCAGGGTAACGTAACTGCCAGCCACAGTTATGGGTTGAGGTGGTCAGCTCCATGGGAGAGTGCTACTGGAATGACAGAGGCGTGGTTACTCAAAATAATTGGCTAATTATCCGTTTTGCTATAGCCTTCCTTTTTATCTTTTGCTGCCTCAGCTCCCTGGATGAAAACCAGAATTAATCCATACCCCTTTCCACCCTTTCATCTGCACGTCTTATTGCATGTCTATCAGTTTCCCCCTGTATAATAATGTAGGAAAGGATGCACTGTGTTAGCCTTTCTGTCCCACTTCTGAGAAGATGCCGGAGCTCAGGAAAGAAAGGTCAAGCCTGAAAACAGTGAGACCTAATTTGGTTCAGCCCTTATTTTGTTCTGCGACCTTAAAAGACATTTGTTTTCCATCCTCCTTCAGTTCCTGGCATTTTTTATTGAGGCAGTAGACTCAACATCTGAGGCAATGGCAGTGCTGGGTGCTGCTGTTAGAGATGTTAGGGAGGATACCAAAGGTGCCTTCAGCCGCCAGACTGGGCAGTTGCTTTCTGCTCCTATGAAGCTGGACACTCGGCACAGTTTGTTCCTGTCTCTTTTCCCCCACTGCGATATTTTTCAAAACTACATCTGAACTGTTTTGCAGGTTGCTGGGGATAAAATGCAAATGCACAATGTCACTGACAATCCAAGAAACGATGTGAGATGGCTTCACTTCCATTTTCTCTGTCAGTTTAGGAAGTACATGAGTGCTTCCTGGCACTTCTCTATTCAGAGATGTTAAGGGTGGCAGAAACCCCTAATCTGATCTCCTCCATAGCACAGAACAGACTTTTTCACCTCAAAACTGGACTGAGCCCAGTGACCTGGATTTGTTTAAAGTATCTTTTCCTGAAGGCACCCTAATGACTGGCCAACCCTTTAACCATTCCTTGATAGATCGCCCCAGGCTGTCAACCTCCCCCTTCAATTTACAAGGCACACTTGCTCATAACCAATGTTTTTTTGGCCTCAGCTCCCAGCTGTTGGCTCTTGCTATTTTTTTCTCTGAGTAGAGTCCTTTATTATTCCCTTGTGCTAAGCTAATATGTTTGTAGCTCTTTGCTGGAAGCATGGACGGTTTTCTCCTCTGAACATAGAGTAGCTCTTACCCCATATCTCTGCTCAACTAAGAGAGCTCTCTGTAACCAGCAGAAGGGGTAGCCTTGGACCAGCACAGCCCAGGATCTGGCAGAAGAGAACTCCTTTTTTCCCAAAGCTATTACCCATCAATGAAATTGCAGTCAGGTTTCTTTCTCAGGCGGTCATAGCACAAATTCAGGATCCCTGCTCAGGAACATATTTCAACATGTACCTAAGAACGACTCCCACAGGTTTGCAAAACAATGGATACTTCTCTTCTGAAGGCAGTAAGATGGGGGTGAGGCTAAATTCCTGTTGTATCAGAGTAACACTACCCGGAAAGCACAGCAGTGAGAGGAGAAGACAACCCTAGTGCCTCTCTGCAGTGAGGGCCCAGCTCACTCTGTGCTTCAGTGATATCCCAGACAGCCTGGAAATTTTGTTGATGGTCAGAGAGGGATGGGAGATGGGCTTTCTGAGCACCAGGAGCTCCGTGGTTCCACCTCATACTCTGCCTGGCATCCCTGTACCGGGGAGACTTTGCTCTGTCCTTTTCCCCATCTTGCCTCTCAGCTGCACCTCCAGTGTTGTCCAAAGCATACTGAAGTGAAAAATGTTTTCCTGTTGACTTCAACAGTCTTCAGCTCAGCCTTCCAGCATGTGCTTGTGCCTCTCACTTCCAAACACGGCTACTCCAGCTCAGACACAGCTTGTCTGAAGGCTCCTGGCATCCATGTCCTAGAGCTTTCCTACACAGCTCTGAGTCACATGGCCAAGGACTTCACACCTTGAGTGTGGGCCATTGCCTGGCTGGATGTGTGGCTCCTTCCAAATTGCCAGCGTTAACACCTTGTCCATGTGCAGCTTCAGCCCGGACTAGTGCAATGGTGAGGCTACATCGTTTGGGGCTGAAGCTGCACACAGACTAAGTTTCTGGGGACCCACCTACAGCTCCGCAGCCCCCTCCCTCCCATCATGCACACATAGACACACATATGTGCACGCAGAGCCATGTGCACTTCCTGGCTTTGTTTCAACAAGCAGGAAAAAAAAAAAGTGGGAACCTCTGGTCTAATCCGCAGGGATGGGATTCCTGAATTAATAAATCACCAACATCTACTTCACCTCTCTGTCCTCAGCAGCAAGCCAACTGATTTCCTCCTTACCTCTAACAAAAGCAAATAAAAAAAATTAAAATAGAAAATTCCTGAACAATACTTTTTTTTCTTTTCATTTTTTGCTCCTAATATCAGAAAGTGGAGCTGCTTACACAATCTCAAAATTAAAACAATCCAGACAAACAATATGTTGAGCTCTGTCCTGCTTCCTGCTGCAATTATTCCTAATGTTTGGCTTTGGATCAGAGGCAGCGGCAATCTCTATAAATACGACAGTGGAGCAGGGAGAGCTATTTCCAACAGAAACGCCTCCCGAATCATGTCAGGAATTTATGAGGCTGAGAACGGGCCAAGATTGAAATATGTTCTGGATCAAATGGCATTGCATAGGTGGCTCTGATCAGCTTGGCAGTGGTGGGATGAAGGAGGAATCCTCCAGATGGGGAGTGGAAGGATATTTATTGATTTAAAAAAATAATAAATTAAAGCTGAGAGTGACAAGAAAAGGCATTGGTATTTTAAAACTCAGGCTCTGCCAGACAGAGCCAGCAAGGAAAAGGCTTTAACAAGTCTAGACTCCTCTGCATCTTTTTTTGCATGTGTGTGTTTTTCTTGCTGTTAAAGCTCCCTGGTACATAGGAAGAAGCAATCCCTATACCTCTAACTTTCCCCCTCTAAATCCCATCTTCCTGGGGGTATGCTTGCAGATTTGGGCCCCCCTCTCATCACAGACCATTTGGAGAAGGTGTCATCTGGTTTTGTTCAATGCCTGAGTCCCATCAAATATAAAGTAAAATATTTTGCCTGTCTCTGTTTCTACAGAGACCACATTGGGTAATACAGTGTCCTCCTCAGAGCCTGATCAGCCTCCTACACCTAAATAATCAGGATGTGGAAGAGGAGCATCATGGGGAGGTGGTCTGCAATGCTGTGTCATCTCACCAGCTCTACAGGCATAGCACTGAGAAACACTGAACGTCACAAAAGAAGCATCTATTTTCTTTCACTGCCATTTCAGAGTCTCAGTATTAGGTCTTTTCACCTGATTTTCCTGAACCATGATGTAATCAGAGAATCATAGAATGGTTGGAAGGTACCTTAAAGATCATCTGGGTCCAACTGCCCTGCCATGGGCAGGGACATCTCCCAGTAGACCAGGTTACTCAAAGCCCCATCTAACCTGGCCTTGAACACCTCCAGGGATGGAGCATCCACAGCTTCCCTGGGAAACCTGTGCCAGTGACTCACCACCCTAATCAGTGCTGAAGGTAACAGATCTCACTTATGAAGAGGCACAGTGACCAGCACCAGCTCAGACAGAGAAACGCTTTCTTTAGTAAGCAAATTGAACATACAGGGGCAGCACAGCCTTACACCGGGATTTTCCAGGGGTGAACTCCTGGTCTGAACATTAATAGGGCTTTGGGGCAGGGATGCCACATTGTGGTGCCATGTTGTGCAGGTTTTGGCTGGGGTAGAGTTAATTTTCTTCATAGTAGCTGGCAGGGGGCTGTGTTTTGTATTTGTACTGGAAACAGTGTTGATAACACAGGGATGTTTAGTTACTGCTGAGCAGCGCTTACACAGAGTCAAGACCTTTTCTGCTCCTCACACCTGGGGGTGCACAAGAAGCTGGGAGGGGACACATCTGGGACAGCTGAATCCCAGCTGACCAAAGGGATGTTCCACACCAAATGACATCATGCTCAGCATATAAAGCTGGGGGTCGAAGGAGGAAGAGGGGGGGACATGTAGGAGAATCACAAAAATGATCTAAGGACTGGAACACCTCTCCTATTAAGAAAGGCTGAGAAAGTGGGCATTGTTCAGCCTGGAGAAGAGAAGGCTTCAGGGAGACATTATTGCAGCCTTTCAGTACTTAAAGGGGGCCTAAAACAAAGATGGGAACAGACTTTTTACCAGGGCCTGTTGCAACAGGACAAGGGGTGATGGTTTTAAACTAAAAGAAGAGAGATTTAGAGTAGATATAAGGAAGAATTTTTTTATACTGAGGGTGGTGAGACAATGGCCCAGGCTGCCCAGAGAGGTGGTTGAGGCCCCAACCCCTGGAAACATTCCAGGCCAGGTTGGAAGGGGCTCTGAGCAACCTGCTCTAGTTGCAGATGTCCCTGCTCCCTGCAGGGTGGTTAGACTAGATGACCGTGAAAGGTCCCTTCCAGCCTAAACCATTCTATGATTCTACAATGTTCAGAGTTATGGCATTTGTCTTCCCAAGTCACTGTTACATGTGAAGGAGGCCTAGTTTCCTGGAGATGGCTGAGCACCTGTCTGCTGATGGGAAGTGGTGAATGAATTCCTTATTTTGCTTTGTTTGCATGCACAGCTTTTGCTTTACCTCTTAGATTGGCTTTACCACAACCTATGAGTTTTCTTAGTTTTACCTTTCCAATTCTCTCCCATCCACCGTGGGCTGGGAGTGAGCAAGCAGCTGTGTGGGTCTTAGTTGCCAGCTGGGGTTGAACCACAACACACATTTTCTGAGTCTCAGCCAGACTCCATGACACCAAACTGCTTTTGAAGGACCTGTGACATTCTTAAAGGTCTGCTAACATTTTGCACTGAAACCACTCCCAGATGTCAAACCCAAAGAGCAATATCGTATGTAGATCAAGGTGGCATCACGTGACTGAACAAAAACTTGATCCCATGCATACACAGGGAGTAGGGGGGTCATGGAAAACTCATGGCCTTTGTGAACTTTGGACCAATTTGCTAATTGTCATGACAAATTAGCATTTGGTGTGGTGCCAACTACACCATCTCTATAGTCAGTGGAAGGTGACAGGCAATGCAAGAGGAAAATTTATTCACCATGGTCAGATGTTGAAGATGAGGTATTGAAGGAGCATGGGCAACTTTTTTTTTCTAGATGCCAGCCTTTAGAAGCAATGCCCATCCTTAGCTTCTGATTCATATGCCAGCTCCAGCATGGGGTATAAACTCTATTTTTCACACTGTCCATGCTGATGATAATGTATGTGATGAGGAGAACTTAAAGGGAAAAGGAAGAGGTCTATTTTGAATAAATTAAGATATCGTACAGAGTCATTGGGAAGTACCTGCTCACCTGCTGTTGAGGTGAGCATGGCTTAGAGTTGGCACGTCTAACAGGAGTTACGTAGCAGAAAAGAGAATATAAATTAAAGTAGCCCTTATCTCAGGGCCAGATTCTCCTTCAGCTTCAACAGGCATTCATGGGGATGAAATGTGGGTTTTGTATATTTGCATCTGAATGCAATAAGCTTGTGCTCTAGACTCACCCATGTCAGAAGCCAGGAGGTTATTGCAAGGGAAAGAGAAGTCATTATTTGCTTTTTAAAATACTTCTTAAAACTTTTGTTTCCCCAGCTTGTGAAGATTTAATTCAGTTCTGCTGTGGAGGCAGATGAAGTAATTTTAAGGGCAAGGTATTGCCCTGACTCACACCTACACAGCCTGAGGGGTTGTGCTGTATCCTCATGTCTTCTCCAGCCCCTCTGCACATAAACTGCAAATACTTAGATTTTTGGCTCTCCTTCATCAATGTGTAACTTAAACCCTCATCTGTGTGACCCCTGACTTTTGCCTCAAACCTTACAACTTGTATATCATTACTGAGTTCCTGCCCCATCATTCCTGGGCCTCCTTTGGACTTTTCCATCAGCTTCACTGGAGGTGGAGTTCCCATCTTTTTCCAATATTCTTCCACACAGTGCTCTCATTCCTGGGGTCAGTCCATAACGCATAATGTTCCTCTTCATGCTCCTGCCAGGCAGGTCTTTATTAGTTTTGGTCTATGTGTTGGATCATTGTTTGGATCATTGTGTGACTAAGTCCTGGACGATAATAGGATTCTGTGCATTCACTAGTGCTTCTGTTGTCATTTCCAGGACTAAGATATCCCTAATTAAAATGAAATAAGAAGAAAAGAAAAATAAAAAGAAGAAACACAGACCATCCACTGCTACCCTTTGCTTGAAAAAGCCATCTCATCAATGAAACAATGCTCCCAAAATTTGGCTTCAGATGTTACAACCCAAGTGCAATAGCTTTTGTCACCTTTGACAGTTTTCTGTTGCTTTTTCCTTCAACAGTGGTCAATATTTGCATAATAAAATTTCTCAGATGCTGGAATGCAGCCATGTCTTTGGAAACAAGCCCTGGCTCTGTCAAGAATGCCTCTTAGAATGAAAGAAATGTCGGAATTTCCTTAATTTGTGCAGGGATTTCCCTTTCAGTAGCTTGGCTGGCCCTGGTGGAATAACAGCTAAAGAAGACATTGTGCCCTGTTATTTTCTTCTTTCTCTTTGTGTTTTAGAGGTCAAGACTGTATAAGCTGCAGCTCTGCTAAACTGGAGGAAAATCTTCTGATATTCACTGTAAAGGCACAACAGAAGATGCAGCTGGGTGTTTGCAGAGGAAGCAGCTGTGGGATCTGTTTTGAATGGGTAGGATTTGAGGAAATTCCTAAAGGCTGGGAATATGTGTGGCATTTCCAAAATGCAGCATACCTGGCAGTAGAGAGCTAACATCAGTGTTTATTATGGTAATAATACCCATGGCCTCTGAGAGGTGGGTACTGTACAGAAGGGAGATATTCAGGGGCTTGTAAGCCTACTGGGGTATGTTTTCGATGCTAGTTCAAACCCAGCCTGGTTTGAGAGCAGTGAAAACCTCTGCATGGTAAGCTGAGTTTGAATGACCTCACATTTGGCTGCCACGGCTTCCCTTCCATTTGATAACCCTATTAAACAACTCTCTTGTGCTGGGGACTTAACCAGGGGTATTTATGGAGACTTGTTGGGTCTTGAGTGTTACCACATATCTTCCCAATGGAAGATTTCAATGAGTCACAATTTTCATTACATGGAAGTGAGCTAGGAAGTCAGTCAGGTGAAAGTACATCTCATAAACTATGTCTGCACTGGCAGAAGTCTTTCTTGCCTTCTAAGGGCATGGGTCCACAATTACTTCCTCTGTAGTGCTAAAGCAAAGAGGGTTGTGCTCCCATCTAGCCTTGAAGTCCAGTCACGTAGACTGGTTTGTATTGCTGCATACAGCTTGGAGTTGCCAGCAGACTGCCTGGTCCATAGCACATGGCATTTGGCCTTCAGCCTCCTCTGGGTCCTGTGTGATGCCCCATGGCCCTAGTTCACAGTAATTATTGGAGGACAGATGAGGGGGTTTAGTTCAAAGTGTCTGAAATATTAAGTGGGCCGTGCTGCAGCCTGCCAGAGTAATGTTTTTCTAGCAAAAAACTGAGGGTAGGTGTTACAAGCTCTGAGATGTGGCATAAAGACTTGTGGGGGTGTTTGAAGGTGCAAAGCTTGATGGGGCAGTATTGGAGGACTGTGCAGGGCAGAGGGAGCCAAAAGTGGTGCAGTCTCATCAACAACACCTACTCTACTAAATAAAGCCATTCGGGGCCAATTAGCTGGCCCTGAGGCCAAATGTCACCGCATGGCTTGAGTCCAAACCCCCTGGCTCTCCTCTGCCTGAAAGCAGGATTTGGAAGTGAGCTAATGGTGAAGAAGGGTGGACAACTGGTGCTCCCAGACCTGAGCACACATCCTAGACCTCTCTTACTTAGCAGTGAAGATATTTCTTGAGATCCCAGGAATGATTTCAGGGTTCTTTAAACCAGCTCTTCTAAGGCTTAGAAGCAGCAAGTACCTTCTTATGAGGCTGTAGACTCACCATGAGCCAGCAATGTATCCTTGTGGCAAAGAAGACAGATGATATCCTGGGGTGTATTAAGAAGAGTGTGGCCAGCAGGTTGAGAGGGGTTCTCCTCCCCCTCTATTTTACTCTAATGGGGCCACATCTGGAGTCTTGTGTC
>VZZY01015120.1:35337-65365 GCA_013400335.1 Eurystomus gularis | reverse complement strand
TGCTCCCAAGCCGGCCCTGCCCCGTGTTGGAGCATGCAGGGAGGGAATCGGGTCCCGTTTTCCCGGTCTGCGGCTTCGGTTGTGCCCAGCCCTCCTTCCTTTGAGTCTCGGCGGCACAAGGCGGTGGCTGGAACTGGGAATCCGCATCAGGTGCGAGCTGGAGGCCGCCTGGTGTTGTGGACCTTGGCGATAAGATCTCCCTGGCTCTGCAGACAGAGCGGGCCGAGCTCTTTGCCTTTCTGCCAGGAGGGGTTTTACTGCCTGCAGGATTTTTTTTGGTACCGTATTACAGTGAAACGGTAAGAACGCAAGAGAAGCTTAAGTGCATCTAGTTGAGCTAGTGCTTTACAGCTGCCCGTACTGTCTGTTTTAGAAGGAATTTTAAGAATCGTAGAATACCAGGTTGAAAGGGACCTCAAGGATCATCTGGTTTACCCTTTCTTGGCCAAAGCCCGGTCTAGACAAGCTGGCCCAGCTCCTGTCCAGCTGAATCTTAAACGTGTCCCATGCTGCGGACTCCACCACTTCCCTGGGGACATTATTCCAATGGCTGACTGGCCTTATTGTGGAAAGTTTTCCTCTTGTGTCTAATTGGAATCTCCCCAGGAGTAACTTGTACCCGTTACCCCTCGTCTTATAAAACAGAATCTCACATCTTCTATGTAGCCACCCTTTAAATACTGAAACACAGCGATAAGGTCTCCCCTGAGCCTTCTTTCCTGAAGGCTAAAGAAGAAATACTGAAATAAATACTCTGTGATTTCCTAATGTTCAGCTTGGTGGGCTTGACACCTGCAGTAGCTTTCTAAGTAGACCAAGGTCAGTGGCAATCTTTTGGCTGCTTTTCTGCTCATTTGCTTGTAAAATATGATCTGGTTTTGACTGAAGCTTGTAGTTGGATTAGAAATAAATATCATTAAACGCAGAAGGTACATTAGTTTGGAAATGCTGATGTTGCCATGGAGATGGGGATATAAGAAACCGAAAAGATTCTAGAGCTGTAGCCTCATGCTCTTCCAAGAGACTGAATCTTCAGCAGACGGTGCAGTAACAAGAGGTCACTTTCTCTTTCTGCTGTTACTTTAAAGCAGGTCAAAGTTTTCCTTCTGGAGGAGGTTGATACTGTAGCAGATCCTAGGGCTATGCTCTTCAGAGAAGCCCTGTTCCCAGCTGTGCAGCAGAAAGGGGCTGTACCACTGGCAGACCTTGCCTCCAAGGTCTTCCTAAAGTAATATAACTGCATTTTGTGTGGGAATTACATAAGCTCAGCTACGTGTGTCTTAAAGCTGTGACTAGCACCACAGGAGAACTGCTTATCGCTTCTGGCCCGTTTCTGGCCTCCCTTAATAACCCCAGAACCTGCTGATTGCACAGCAGGACAACACTGACTCCACTTATGTGCTTGGGCAAAGAGGGACCCACCTAATCAAGCTCCTGCTCTAAAACCTCTCCAAGCCCTAGTATTGTACTATTTTTGTGTACAAGATCGCTGTGGTTTTGAAGCTGATCTTTTTACTATTGTAAAACATTAAGAAAACAAGGAAGGCTGTAAATATGGTTGTGAATGTGGAAAAGTCAAATATACCACTGTTAATTTTGTCATAAATCCACCATAATCTATTCCAAATGTTCTGTGCTATTTGGCTCGTGAAGTAGGTGATGGAAAAGTAAATGCAAAGCTTCACACGCATTTGAGCTGTCATCAAAGGTTACTGTTGGCCAAAGGAAAAGGTCTTGCCCTTGTATTTCCCTGGCCTTGACCACATGGCCTTGTTCCCTACTCTGTGTTGTCCCTTGACTTCCCGCAGGATTTTTACTGAGATAATGTGGTTTTCTTTCACTCGGATGACTTTTGCTGGGGTGTTTCTGAGCTGTTCCTGTGAGTTGTCAGCTCATGAGCGTGTCCTCGATGGGATACAGCGAGTCGGGAGGAGGGAGTGGAAGGCTTTTCCTGCTGGCAGTGGTGCATACAGATCAGGTTCCCAGGGAACTGCACCTTCACACTGAGTTTTTGTGCTAGCTTAGTTACATTCCGCCTTGCTACTTTGAGTGTAAAGAAGAAAAATGTAACAGCTTGGTTTTTTTCTCTTCTTGCAGGAAGAGGATGATTGGAAGGAGTTTGAGCAAAAGGAAGAAATTGATTATAGCGGTCTCAGAGTTCAGTCCATGCAGATAAGGTACTGCTTTTTTTCCCTTTTTCTCTCCACTGTAATCGTTACCTATGTGTAACTGTGCTCTTTCTTCAGAGCTGTCTCCATGGGGCCCAGTTAAACAGACGTTCAGTGTGTGTCTGGCTAGTATAGGAGTTTGCTGCAGGGTAACTTGGGATTGACTGTTCCCTGCCAATTTTCTCTTTATGTTCTAAACCTGTGTTGAGACTCTAGGTCTGTCTGCTTTGTTTGGGACTCAACTTTTTATTACACGTACTCGACATTCCCCTTTATAGAGGCAGTGAAGTCGGAATTCCTCTGGGAGAGGAGTGCAGGATAGTAATTCCCACCAAATCATTTCCCCTGGTCCAGCTTGCTGTGATTGTTACTGTGTTTGGATGAACAGTGAAAGGCTGCTTAACTTTCAGAAATTGTAGGTGTTTTTCACTGTTCTCTGATTGTTGCTTCTACAGAAAGCTTATCATGATTAGTAGGACTTGGTGTATTACAAACATTCTGTGTCCAGACCTTGCTGCTGCTGTTCAGATGGGTGGTTTTCTACCAGCCTTACCCTCCACACAAGTCCTGTTCCACCACAGAGCTTTCTGTAGGAGCTTTGTCTAGCAAGTTAGAGTCTCTGACCATTTCTATGCAAAATAAGATAGTTTAAATAAAATACACTCAGGCTTTTGCATAGGATTTATCTTCAAGAAATGGCTTATTTTTCTCTCTGTACCTTTTGATGGCCTGCTTTAAAAAAAAAATACATCTGAGTTGTTTTGTAGATGAGATTTGTGTAGGTAATAGTGTATCTCAGGTGGTGGTGCTTATAGGGAGAGAGAGCTCAGTGTCTTTCTGTCACTACTTCTCCCCGGTTTCCTCCTCGTGACTCCAGCGTTTTATGGAAGCTGGACATAGTCCTTTCCTGCTCTTACCTTCTCATTACTTCCAAATGTGCAACTGCCTTAGTAAGAAAAAAGTCAAAATAAGGAATCAATTTATTTGATTACTTAGAGCAGTTTGGATTTGTCTCTTTTTAAGAACTTTTTCCCTTCTTTGTTGCCAAGTTGTGCAGCAGGGTGCCATAAACTCTCCGCTTGGCAGTTGTGGTGCAGCAGGACAGGAGCACAGGACTAATGTTGTCTGGTTAGATGTTGTCTGCAGTACGGGAGCCGTGGGTCTTGTCCGTGGTGACTGCGTGATCTCTGGCCAGTCTTAAACCACTGCTCATCATTTCTATAGTGAAAAAGAAGATGATGAAGGTGAAAAAAGAGAAGAACCCGGTGACAACTGGGAGGAGACTGGTGGTGGTGTAGACAGATCATCCGGTCCGTGGAACAAGTCAGCTCCTGCACCAGCACCTGTCGTTGAACCAATTGGTAAGTTTAACTTGGAGTCGTTGATTTTTCCAGCTGGAAGTGTATCGGGTTGAATGAAGGTGCTCGGAGGGCAGAGCTCGAGGAGCGGTTCCTGTTGGGGCACCTTCTCACGTACTAGTGGCTTGTTTGGCGTACTGGTGAGCGAGGAAACGTTCCTGCGAAGGGATGCAGCGGTTCCAGAGCAGGGTTCCCTGGTGAGCAGCACGCTTTCCAAAAGAGTCACGGCGTACAGGGAACACGGTGCTGCAGAACGGGTTCTTTGACAGGGGTCGGACTTTAGTTTTGACTTAAACACAGTTTTTTAACGTCAGCGGAGATAAACTGCTTAGCTGTGAGCTGAGTTCAGACTGTTCTCTTCCACGGAGAAACGAATTGCAGAGCAGCCTGCAGTGGCTGTCCTTGTCTGTACAGGCAAGGACGTGAAGTTAATTAGTCAGTGTTATTTCATTGGAGATTGTTACCTTAAATACAAACTATTTGGATATTCTCTTCTGCAGCTGGAGAGGTGCTTTAAATAAGCTTTGGCATAATTACGCATTTAAATCCTTAGTTTTCAATGTAAGCTGCTGATAAATTGCGGATAAGAAGCATGAAGTGGTTTTGATTCCCTGAACTTTGTGAGGCAGTGCACTGGAGCCATGTTTTAATTGGACTACTAAATATTGGCTAAATTAGTGACACCGTTTCCTGCCTTGTCTGAAATATTTGCTTCCACAGCTTTAAAAGGTGCAGAAACATACTTGTAAAATTCTTTTTTCTTTTTTTCATTGGTGGGGTTTGGTTTTTCTGTTTGTTTTTTTATGAAGTACGAATGCGAACTTACTCTGTTGTCTCAATCTTGTTCTGGTAACTAGTTACAGAAGCCCCCGAGCCAGTTCAGACTGGAGGTGTGTACAGGCCGCCCGGTGCCAGGGAGGGGGGCAGGCCACGGAGAGCACAGCAAGGACCCCCCGAGATCTACAGCGACACGCAGTTCCCCTCGCTGCAGTCCACCGCCAAGCTTGTAGACAGCCGAAAGTGAGTACCTCCTGTTAATACCTCAAGAGACACGTTTTTTGACTGCCTTCCCTAAGTTCTTACTTTGTTTCAGGGCTTAGGGCTGAATCTTTCTGCTAAGGGAAGAAATAACTAAAATTCTTGTTTGGCAAAGAGATACGGGGGAGGGCTCAACTGTATTTTGCAGCTCTGGGAAGGGCTTCCCATGAAATAGCTTGCCTAGGGCACAGCCCAGTGAGGTAGCCAAGCACAGCTGCCAGTTACCTTCTCTCTGACTTGCTGAAGGACTTCCCTGAAGCAGAATCCTTCAGGTCTCCTCAGCACCTGGTTCCCTGAGACACCGCCAGCCACGCTGAGCCTGCGTTACTGCCGTCAGTAGACGTGAGGAGGGTGTCTTGAGCACGCTGCCCCCTCGTTAGAGGTGTGATGGCAACTGGAACAGGGAGTAGGGTTTAATACAGATATAAATCAGTTACATTGTCTGAGCTGTGCTTCACAGTGACGAGCACCTCAAGTTTTGCTGAAGTGTTCTGTGGTGCTGAAGACTTGAATCTCACCCTGCTTTTGAGTCCTGATCTTCCCATAACTTAATTCCCTACGAAGAGGCCACTATATAATTCATTTGGGCTTTTATTGCTTTTTTTTTGGTTTTCCTGTTTACTATGTTATTGCCTAATGCAGCCAAGCAGAAGCTTTGTTTCTTCTGGTTTTTTTGGGTTTTTTTTGGTGTGGCTTTGTTTGGCAAACACTGTCATTGATGCTTTAGCGTTTGAATGGTGAAATTGAGCTAAGACGAGACCCTGAGGGAAGATTCATTCTAGAAATGGACTTCTGCTTTCTAAAACTTTTTAATAAATGCACTTAAATTCACTTTTGAGAAGGTTAATATTGAAATTTAGAAATGTAATCTGAATTGTAACTGGCTGACGAACTTGATTCTGGAGATTAGGTTTTACAAGATGTGCTTGGGAATGTTTGGCTGTTCTGTTGGAACTCTAGACCTTAGCGTTCTGTGTTCATAATGTGTTTGTTGGGATGGGGTGGAAATCAACTAGAAATTCGCAATTCACGAGCTAGTGATAAGATATTTACTGATTACATTTCTTTTCCCTTAGGGATAAAGAAATGGAGAAGAGCTTTGAAGTAGTAAAACACAAAACTAGAGGTAGGGATGAGGTCTCAAAAACCCAGGCACTTAAACTCCAGCTAGACAACCAGTACGCAGTGCTGGGGGATCAGTAGAGCTGCACACACAGTACAATTAAGGAAGGCTTTTTTGGTAACCCCTCTACTAAGGTAACTAAACTACAGCTAACGGCTTTGATGAACGTGACACCTTATTTCTGCTGGATCCGCTGCAGCAAGTGCAGACTACTTTGACGTAAGTGATTGGTTCTCCTGCACTATGGAAGCATAATTTGTTACAACTTCTCCATTGGATATGGGGCAAATTAATGTAGATGATTGAACGAGCGTCATCAGTGTTCTTTAATTGCTCAGAAAGATACCTACAGCCAGTGGTCATTTCAAAATCTTTTTATGTTCAGATACTGAGCCTTCGTAAAGGTTGACTACCTCAGACTTGCTGCACTCATTGTGGACACCATGTGGATCACAACTTCTGGAAGAGAAGGTTACAGCTGTTTTAGTGGCCATCTGAAACTTGAAACCAGCTCTACTGGATTCCTGTCAGAAATCCTGCAGAAGTCAGCCATTTGGTTCCAATTTGCTATAACAAAGATTTAAGTGACCTTAATGACAAACCTGTTCTGTTCCCCTTCTGAGGAATCCCGTCGTGTGTAGCCATAGCCTGCTAGAGACTTCCGGAGCCTTCCGTACCACTCGTCTGTCCAACTATCTCAGAGCTGTAGTTTGTTCACCTTTTTAGGTAGCTGTGCTGAGGTAACTGCAAAAGAAATTAAAACTCGGTCCATATCAGACTGGAGGAAAAATGGTTTGAGTGGTCTGTTTGCATTAGCCATTTTCACACTTGTCTCTTTAAGCTTTTTTTTTTCTTCCCCCCCTTTCTATTCTCCACCAAAAAAATTGCCTGCCTTGTTTCTGCTATCCAATTGCAGTATATTTAAATAATGAGGTGGTGTAGTGAAACAGGGTTTATTTTGGTTTTCATTATGAGGTTTGTCTTTCTCCCCCTAAAGCACTAAGTTTTGATTGGACACAGAGGTATCCAGACTCCAACTACAGTCTTCAGGATTTGTCTCTTAAAAATGTGATACGTGGCAGGAGCGATACTGATACAAATCTCTCCTCTGTTGGAGAGGGTAATGGCTCCTTGATAACCACAACAACCTAGGACGCAGAGGGCTAAATAAAGCCCGTGAGCCTTTTTCGTTTGGCTCCTTCTGTGAAGCATGCAGGCTTTTTGAGGCAGAAATCCTCTAAGTAAAACTCGTAAATGGCGTTTATTCAAAGTCAGGAGGTTTGGTAATAATGGGCAGCAGTGACTTCTTCGAGTTGTCGTCGCCTCTGACTTCGTTTAGTGGAAGCAGGCAAAATGGCACCGGCACAGTCAGAACATAGGACGTTGCCTGTGGCTCTGATGTGGTGAATGACAGGTACCAAACGTCCTGCTGTAACCGTTTCTCTCTTCTCTGAATTCTGACACCAGAAGCAAAATGAAGTACAATAGTGGCGTGCTCCAGTGTTTGAGGTTTCTCAGAGAAAATGCCAAAAAAACAGACCCAAAAATCTCTGAGTTGCCGATGGCAAGAGAAACAAGGGAACAAACCAAAACTCGCGTACGTGCGATGTGTGTGCAGAAGGTGAGGGTAGTGCAGGGTTCCCTTTGACTAACTGCTGACTCGCTTTAAATCTCCCTCTCGGAGGCCAGTGGGAATTTCGCTGTTGACTTCAGTGGGGCTGGGGTTTCACCTGATTCTCTTGTGCACCCGCTAAAACTGGCCTTGCCCTTGCAGAATTAACTGTCCCTAAAACTTCTGCCAGAAGCTGCTATTAAAGAGAGGGCTCGAGAGACTGTTTGTAAGGTTGGAGACTTCATTTGGAAACAAACCCCACTGAAAGACTGATACCAATACCTTGGACTCTGAGCTGTGGATCTTCCTTGAAAATGCGTTGTTGCCAGCAAAAATGATTTGTCACTAAATGTTTCAGCAGAATTCACAGTAAATGGACATGTCACTTGATGCAGTAGGAATGTGGACTCTTAAAACGCTTTTCCTGATGCTCTGGAGCAGTTGAGACCACCAGTGCACGTGAATTTAGCCTCCTGTGTGAAGGGTGGAGGAGACTGTCCATGGAACCGTCTGTAGTGGAGGTTGTGGGCGTGAATTCTGGCAGTTCAAGAAAACCCTGTAACCGTTTCAAATCAAATAAAATGGGACATACACATGGATTCTGGAGTCTGAATCTTTACCGTTAGTCCCAGCTCATGGCCATACCACAGCTGCGGAAGCGCAGAGCGCGTGGGTCTCCAGAGGGACTGGCCGTGCGGTCAGGAGGGCTGCACAGAGCTCACAGCAGTGTTCATAGACCTTCTATTTGTGCATGGAACCTCTGCGTGCTGTCACTGCGATCTCTTACTCCCACTGTATAGGACTGGTTTGGGATTGTGAATTGGAAAGTATATTTAAATATTTCACTTGAAGGTAGCTCTGCTAAACTAAAGAATAAACTAAAGCCCCCACACCTCGGGGTGGCTGCTGTCACTGAGGTCCATCGGCTGCCAATAACTAGAGGTGAGATTTTGGGGGGATTTCTTTCCTGAAGTGTATTGTTCTGGAGGCATAAAGGAAAAAAACAGTAATGCAGCAGATTTCCATAGTACTGATTGTTTAAAACCATTTTAAGGTTTCTTGTGTTAAATATCGCTGCCAGCATCTATCAGAATGCCGGCTGTCAGGATCTTCCTTGTACCAGTTGTTCTGCGTGCCTGAAGTCTGGGAGGTCGGTCCTGCGTGGAAGCTCAGTACGCGCCCGAGGCTCTGAAGTCCAGCACTCCGCTTTGTGGCTGCGTTCATCCGAGGCACGCTGAGAAGGTCCAGATCATTCCTTCAGAACGCTGGTTGAAGATTCATCCCGTGAGTGCAGGGTCGTCAGCTGTGGACCTGAGGTTCTCGGTACCAGTCGTGCGCTTCAGGAACCTGTCGTTCCCTCGGAACGTGCCTTTATGGTGGGTCTGTTATTTCCAATTTAAAGGTTCCATTTTGCTTTCTCTGGCTTAAAAACACAGCTGTAAAGTTACCGACTTGCTGATAGAGCATTAAAATGCCCAGCCCTTAGTGGGAAAGGAACGTTTGCATTTGTGGTTCTCGGTGGTATCATCGATATTTAAGGAATGTTAAAATGCTAAAAACTTGGTAATTTTAGGAAGCTGGACTTCTCAAGTGCCTGCTGTAGGAACACCACAGTTGCTGCACACCTGCAGTGTGCTTAGCTGAGCTTTTGCAAGAGTTGCATTGTTTTTGGTCTTAATTTCAGCCTGGTTGAGCAGTTTTAAACCTGGTTGTGGTTTTTCTGTCAGATACCGTAACTGAAATGGAACAGCTGATTCTCTTTTAGACTAGTAGGGCTCCAGGTGCTTAGAAGGTGCTTATTTACAAGGTAGTAATATTATTCTCTCCTGTGCTGATGAGGTCAGGAAATGAGTACCTCGTATCTTACATCACCAACTTGTATCAGAGGTCGAAGAAACTAAATTTTACCAAAATCACCTCGGGTACTTAAGTCTTTGTGCAAGAGCCGCAACCCGTGTTTCATTGCCTGACTTGTCTGCGTTTGCAGATTTTAGTGTCACAAATTGGTTTTTAGTGGTAGGTGGGAGCTTTATTTGGGAATGTAAGAAAAGAGTAACATGCATATTTAAATTTTGAATATATAAATTAGGGGAGTCTGATACTGACGTAGGTAAGCTGTAACTATCATGTATCTAGTTGGGCTTCTGAAGCACCGAGTGTAGTTCCACCATGTTCTGGCTGAAGTGAAACAGCAGGATGGAAGATTTAAATAAAAAACAAATCAGGGAGAGTGGAAATGGTGCAGATAAGCCCCGGGAGGCAGGAGGAGAGGGATGAGGCAGGCTGGTTTTAAAGTGAAATGCATAGCCTGAGGTAGGAGGGAGTGCATGCAGATGGATCTTCAGCTTCTGTGAAGCCATGGCCCTTTTTGTGCAGCCCCTTCTAAAGGTCTGTGTAGCACAGGTTTATTCTCAGTCGCTTGGAATCTATTTTGATAGAGCGAGGTCAGTGAAGCTCATGGGGCTGTTAGCCAGAATACCAGCCTTACAAACGGAAGGTGTGAGGGGCTAAAAAGACCATCTTTATTAAATTCTTTGTTGGCTTTCACTACAGTATTTTAACACTACTTTGGAAAGGCTTGTTTCTATGGAACGCAATATCTGTTCTACTTAGGTATGATGTAATTAGACTTGTGTGGGTAAGGAAGAACCACTAACTGCTGTTTCCCCTCTAATTATCTATGCAACCCTAACAAACAGTGGTAATGAGGCTTTTCACAGAACATGTAAAATCAACACTTGTATTTTGTAAACCCCTTGCTTGAACACGGGTGATGTGGCTGGTTTAGACAGCGTTCAAACTACGTGACCTAGAAACGTTCATCTCAGCTACCACACTTGTCCCACTGAGAACACTTCCAGCAGCTGGAATCTAAGGGCTCCAGTTGCAGACCCAACAGGGGACGTGGTCAGACAAACCTCACCTCGGGTCAGAGCTACTTCACTTGGACACAACTCTGTTGTATAGAAATACTTTATTACACCCACTCTTAGTACAAAAATTTACAAGCCAGTTCTTTTTGT
Organism: Eurystomus gularis; assembly: GCA_013400335.1. Lineage (NCBI taxonomy): Eukaryota > Metazoa > Chordata > Aves > Coraciiformes > Coraciidae > Eurystomus > Eurystomus gularis. Next base: position 55,043 of record VZZY01015120.1, on the reverse strand, counting down.
CCCATTTCCCCTCCCATAGAAAAAGAGGGAAAATTCCTGTAAAACCCAAGTCTGTTACCATGAGGGGAATGCAACAGAACTTACCCACTGCTGTTTTCCCCAGGAGGGGCAGATAAAAGATGGGATAAGCATCTTGAAGTATTTAACTAGTACTAGACAATGGTGTCCCTAAACAAAGTCCTCCAGGGGACAGTGAGGGCAGTTTGGAGGCCAAGTTCTTGCAGCTTCTGGTGCCCAAAGCCCTCCTTCCTATGAGTATTACCGTGGAGTTATTTTAACTTCAGCACCAGACTCAAAACTTTGTGGTGAGAATTAAAATATATAAATACAAATTTAAAAATGTACTAAACCAAAAGCATGGGATTTCTCAATGTATCCTGGATCGCTTGACTCCACTTGTCTCTCCCGGTGCTTTTCTTTTCTGGGACAAGCCAGGTTCTGTGTTACTCTGGAGGTAAGGTCCAGCTTCTGGCAGGCAGTAAGACTCCATCGGAGGCGGTGGGTCCTTCAGGAGAGGAAGGGGGGGAAAAAACCAAACAACTTAGCCCAAGAAGCTTCTGAGAGGAATGAAGAGCTCATTAGTTGTCTAAAATTGACAATAACGCACACACACCTGGATGAGGTAGTCAGCAATGTACTCTGGCTTCAGGCAGTTCACTCCCTGCGCTGCTGCCTCCGCCACGTTAACTCTGCTGTCCTCTGGCTTCAGCTTACTGAAGTCAGCAAAGAGATGAGTGGCTTCTTTAAAGAGAGACAAGGAATGACCAGAAAACACCTACAGACAGACAAAAATTAGTTTGTTTTGTGTGTTTCTTCCCCAAGACAATTCCAGCTCACGACCTATTATTTCACTTCAAATTAAACTGCCCCTCCCAGCCTCACTGTGTACCACTGAAGAGCAATCCTCCTTCAGAGCAGGGCACAGAAATTCCATCCTCAATTTAACACTTGGACTTGATGATCTGAAAGGTCTTTTCCACCTCTAGCGATTCTGTGAATCCCCACCAGCACTACTGACTGGTGTGACCTCAGACAAGCTGCTCTGCCCAACCACTTCCACAACGAAGACGACAGAGCTTTTTCCTCACACCCTACACCTCACTTACCTGTGTAAGCAAGTGTTGGTTAAGACCTTGTACTCATAGAAAATGCCCAGCACAGAGTTTAGCAGAAAAAAACCTGCAAAACTTATGTATATTTAAAAAAAATACATACTTTTGCTCCTCCTGACTGAAGAAGGCGCCTGAATCCCGCTTCCTTGGTTTGATCAACGTTCAGGATCACCTTCCAGCCACTGAAAGCTCCCTAGATAAAAGATTCAATTTAGTTAGAAGCATGTTAGTACTAAAAAAGCACAAAGCCTTAATGGATCTATAATTTGCCCTTTTTGGGAATACGCAGATAAAAAGTTTGCTATCACCTTGTTTTGTCTTTAAATGGCAGAAGAAACCCCCCAGAACATACACCTGTTAGGCCAGCAGCAGTGGGCAGACGATCCCTGGAAGGATGCTTGGCAAGGAGTATTTTCCAGAACAGCAGCCACTTATTTCCAGGAACATCTGAAGAGAAACAGCTACTTGGAAACCAGGTTTCCCCCCATTCCATGCTGGCGTTTGTTCTCTCCTCAGCTACAGGAACAGCACCTAGGCCCAGCTGACTGCCTCCTACGAGCACTCACGCTGGTTTCCATGTGCATTCATTTCAAAAGGTAAAAGGTGAGCCAGTGAATACTCGACTGCAACACCCAGTGTGAGAGAGGAGCCAAAGGGCTTGGGGGAGCCCAAGCCACACTTCCAAAAATATCTCACTGACTGTGGAACGTGCACCATGAAAACCACAGGTGGTGCTTTGGGGAAGGTGTAAACTGCTGCTGCTGCGAGCACCAGCCGTGGTTTCCAGGTAAAGCCAAGCTGGGTTGGCTCTCAACCCTGTCCTGCCCACCCTACAGCACATAAGTATCTAAATACCTCAACGGCGCCTGTTTCTTGCCTCCCTTTATGAATTTTTTTCCTCCACCTCATGGCTGCAAGTGCCAGCTTCCTCTGGTTTACGTTGATTCCGGTCAAAACATTAAGTATGGAACTACTTCCCCACTCATAATCTTCTTCCTAGAAGAATCACAAGGGGGAGTTACAAAGCAGTCCTACCACAGACACAAGTCTAAAAAAAACACGCCAAAAAACCCACCCCACAATCCATCCCAACTCAACTCTAGCTTTATATATTGACTTTACCTGGCCAAAACAGCTGTAAGGGAAATTAGAGATGTGGCTCTTAATTGCAAATAGGTATTTAAATCAGCTCATGTTTTCTGTGACATCAGGTCACATACCCAACGAGATTCCTCTTGCAGTGACCTGCAATGGAATTCAAGAGCAGGGCAAAGCAACCTGCCCCTCGGGACACCACCAACTCCACACTTCTATTTAAAACTATTCTCCGTTCATGTATTGAAGAGATCAAGATTTAATTCCTGGTGTAACAAGGTACAGGCAAATTTAGCTGGAATTTGCCCAAAAGGTACACAAGCTTCAAATTTTCAGAAGCAAATATAAAAGTAGAGATATTTCATTTATCCCTTACCAGGAGTTGGGTCCAGGACTAAAAAACTAGGGGGGAAAAAACAATTTCTCAGACATTGGATCCTCTAAAACTCCCACAGCTCAGGCATCCTGAACTGCTGCTTGGTTTTGAGAGGTTACGTCCTTTCCTAGCAGTGCAAAATAAAAACCCAAAGAGGTACAACATACTCATCTCTCAACAACAGGGCACGTGCCTGAACAAAGCAGCCAGCTCCTCTGCACGCCTCCAGGTAGGAGCGGTGGAGAACCCACTTGCCCGCTGCCATGGAAGCCAGGAATTTTTCGTTCCGCAGAGGATGTCCCACAACGATGTGCGTGCAGCTCGGATCAAAGCACTGCTTCTCTAGGACTGTGCCACCTTGTATTGAGGCAAGAATCCAAATTATTAAAGGTCAGGCCGCACCGTGGAAAAGATCAGCTCAACGTGAGGATTACTTGAATTTGGATAAAAATATACGGAATGCCAATTTACACCGGAAGTATTGGCATTGAAGTGACGTGGGCAGAGGCTGGCAAGGAAGGAGAAGCGGGCAGATGTTTTATCAGGGTGGCTCTGATAAAAATCAAGTGCCACTGTAACACAGACAGGAACAAGAGAGAGCAGAGGAGAGCAGCTCCTGGGCGCTCCCAGCACCAGAGAACGAGGCTGTTGTGGAGACAGCTAAGAGCAAACTGCCGGCAGACAAACCCATTGCTGGTTTATGGCAAAGCCCATCGCTCACATCCTAATAGTATATTCAAAGAATCGCTCACAAGTGCAGAAAGCCATGAATTTGAGACCTAAATCTGATGAGCCACTAACAGAAGCCCTTTCTTTTCCCCGCAGCTGACCAGACACACACAGACACACACTATTCTCTGCACTTCACAAGTATCTGGTACCTAATTCCTCAATCAGATGGCAGTAATCAAATCTTTCTTGAGGATTAAGGGAAGACAGCTGAAATTTACGGTGTTTTTCTGGTTCTTGGTCAGCCTCCTCATCTTCTGTAGCAGCCTGGAAATACAGAAAGAGACTTTGGAAATACAGAGATTGGGTTGACAGCTATTTCTCTGCCAAACGTTCTGGGTTATTTTTATATTAAGTTTTCTTTTAGCCAGGAAAAGCAGAACCAAACCTGTCAATCACTTGACAAAAAGCTTGGATCTCATCAAATCAACACTAGGCTTAACGTCCTCTTGGTCGCCCCTTTCTCCAGGGCACGGCTGAACCAGCCTGCCATAAAAACCAGTCATTCGTATCCACGGACCGCCAGGTTAACACATGGAGACATCACCACCCACCTACCACGCCACCTCGTCCACTCACTGCCCACAACTTCAAGGGCCTCCGTGAATTTCCACACATGACACGTGAGGCCTCTGAGGACAGAGCTGCTGAAAGGCTGAGCACCAAGTGATACACTGCAGGCAAAGTCTACCCTCCTTTTCCTGCACCCTCCCTGTGAAATAGTAGAATTTTAAACCAGGTTTTTGGCAGAAAAGCCATTTGCCATTTGTACCTAAAGATAAATTCCAGATACCCCCAAGGAAACAGGCCTAACCTCTTTTCCATCACCCTAACGTGGCTGGAGGAGTTGGAGTAACACACGCAGTAACTCCCCACTCCAAAGCCTCCCTCTGCGTTCCAGCGGGATCTAACGGGACAAAAAGCTCTATTTGTCTGACAAACAGGCTTTGTTTACTAAAACAAATATTTATTTGTTCAAAATCTCAGAGAAAAGGGGAAAAGAGAAACAGAACTGCACAAAAGCAATCCAGTTCAAGGTTTTAAGCGCAGATATTCACCTATTTTATATTCACCATCAAGTTCAAAACGTCTGGAAGCGTCACTACATCTTAGAACACAGTCATAAAATATTTCTTCCTATGACAAACCTTGTCTTTGGGCTGAGGCGCCACAGGAGGGTTGGCCAGGGGGAAGGCAATGCTGGGGGCCTGTGGAGTGGGGGTCAAGTGCTCTTTAATTGGTGTTTCAGGATCTCTACATACAGGATTCTTTGGGCCTTCAGTCAAATCTCCCTGCCCAGCTTCAGGAGGAGCTGTGAAAGCAAAGCAGTGTTGTGTGACTTGTGCTGGCTGAATGGAATTATAGATAAGTGAAAAATAAAAAAATATTTTTAAAAAAAAAGGACAAAGGACAAAGCATAACTGCTGCTACAACACGTACAGTTACATTTCACCATCGCCTTTCATAAAGGTGCTCTTCCTTACACCACAAACCATCCACTGCAACACTGCAAGACTGAGTGCCTTGCTTTCAAAAAAACCCAACCAACTACAAAACCAACACCAAACCCTCCAACGGCCTAATTTCTTTGGCTAAGCCACACTGATTTTGGTTGAACCAAAATAATCAATTGAAAGCATTTAGCTCATTTTCTTCAGCCTCCTCGAGGACAGGGTTGGTTTTCAGGAAGGCCGTTGCCACAAAGAATCGCTCACAAGCAGAGAAAAGCCATAGTTTGGAGACCTGAGGGATGTCACCTCCTTCCAGGCCTCACCTCTGAGTGTTTCCACTACAGTAACACCACAGAATGGGGCTCAGAGATTGAAAATTGTATTTCTGGCATTCAAGAAATGCCAACAGTGCTCACTTCTTTTTTTTTTCCAGTAGAATTCAAACTGCTGTATTTTGGAAGTTAAATGGATGCTGTAGGAAAGAACAGGGATAAAGAAATTGTATTTCTGATTTTACCCATAGCAGCGATCTCTGCGTCAGCTAAAGATCTTCTGAAGGCAGACTCATCCGTGTTCTTGCTGGCATTACTCTGACCTTGCTCGGTGTACTGGGAAGGACTGTTAGGCCACTGGAAGTTGCTGACGAGCCTGGCTCTCTCCTCCCTCGCAGTAGGGTCGTCCCAGATGATCTGCTCACTCTGGGATGGCTCCGTGTTGATATCTGCGAGCGCCTGACGGGACTGCCTATGGAAAAAAAGCACGAGTATCTTCAATATCCATTCGTTTTACAGAAAACTGCCATGCTAGAAGGCAATGTGTTCATGATCGCAGCAACTGTAGCAGCCAAGTGACCTCATTATTAGAGAGCATGGCTGGGAAAGGGGAAAATTTCAGTATAAAAGCAACTCGAGCAGGCTGGATTTGTGAGCCGATGTGTCAGCAAGGCTGAGAAAAGGCAACTGAAATACCACTAGGAGATGTTTTTATTATATGTTGGATTGATAAGTTACTCCAAAATCGGTGTACTCTACTCAATGAGACCTCTTCATGTTCCAATGAAGGAAGAGAGGACAAAATAAGGTACTTTGAAACACAAATCAATACCTTAGAGCTTCCAAGACCCTACTGCGGCCGTTTCGCACAGACCGTGTGCTGTCAGGAGTGGTTGGAGAGCCATCACAGCTGCTCCTTGAGAGGGATCCCCTTTGCCCTTGTGGTTTCACCAGCGATGTGGCAGACATGATCTCCTGCAGCTGCCTTTGGAAGTTCTCCCTCATTTCTAGGGCTTGGGTCAAAACTGAACAGAAGGAACCAAACTTGTAAGATCAAGACTGTTACACTGTGAAAAGCAACTGAAATTAGCACTCAGCTTCCCCCCATGCATCCCCACAGTGGGACAAATGCGTTAAGGAGAGGAAAAGATACCAGGGAAAAAAGGTATCTAGGAAAAGTACATATGCCCTGAGCGACACATTCCTGGACACAAGGAGAAACCTGCGGCTGGCTCACTTCTGAACTTGCACACGTGGTCTCACTTAAATATTCGAGGAGAACCGTGGATGTATTTACATGATGAAAAAGGTATGCTCTAAAACCCCCATCTGTAACGTACAAGATGAACTTCTGGGTTTTTAAAACAAAGAAACAGCGATTAAGTAGCTTGCAAGGGACGATCGTGGTTTTCCTCGGGGCTGACAGTGTCTATAACATAGAGCAAAACCCCCTCCTCGCTTCCAGGTCTCGCCACTCAGCACCTGAAACTGTAAAAGGCTTAACGTGATAGCTTGATGTTCCACAACTATTTTGAAAACTGATTGATGTTTACCTCCTTTGGATTCACTTGCTGCAGTTCGTTCTTCCTCCGTAATGACTTCTTCCTTTATTTGGTCAGCAGTTACATCATCTTCAGCATCATCTTCGTCCACTGAAATAATCTAACAAAGACAAGTAGAAGTCTCAAAAAAGACTTTTTTGCTTTTTACCCATGTTCAACACTTGTACAAATTCTGAAGATTATTAATCTTGCCTTAGATTAACTTCTCAGCTACTGCAGTGACAGTAGCACAGTGAAGAGAGCGTCGGTGACAGCTCCTATTAATGACTAGCTAAACCAGATTCAGGGCATCACTGAATAAGCATCAACGTTTTTTATTAGGATGTTAATCTAACAATTAAGTTGATGGAATCCAAATCAATTCATGGAACAAATTCACACCACACACTGTACCTCGTTCTCCTCTGCTGGTTTTCCCGTTGACGGGAGTTTCCTGGAGGAGGTGAGCCTGATGTCCTGCACTGCACTGATGTCCAGGCTCATTTTAGGATTGTAAGTGTGAGGAAAGAGGGATTCGGGCAGCCGTTTATATTCTTGGGCACTCTGTAATTCCACGAGTTAACATAAGAAAGATGAGAAACTGATGAAATAATTTCACATCTAAAAGGAAAAGTACAATAAGAACACCACCAAAAGAAGTACTTTACACAAGAGAAAAACGTGGCTCTCATTTGGAGAAGTAAGTAGCAGGAACGGAAGAGAATTTCCTTTTCTCCACAGAACAAGGTAAAAGGACATCAGTGAAAACTGATCGCTCAATTTATAAATTCAAAGCAGGTTGCACATCATCACTTCCTATATGTGTTCAGCATCAGTGCAAGCAGAATATCCACCCTCACAGAACTGGTTTTCCCTCGACTTTTAATAAGGGAACAAAGCGAGCTCCGCACCTCTAAAAGCCAGTGTTCAGAAACAATGTGTATCCCCCGTTCCTTAACGGCTTTGTACTCCTTATTGCTGTCATTCTGCCCTCCCTTGTAGATGAAGTGTGTGACTGTTTCATCAAAGCACCATCTAGAAAACAAAAATACAGTTTGAAGGTATCACCTCTACCAAAAGTACCAAGAAGCCAGCTCAGAAATTGTCCTGGCTCTTGTTCATGTTCAAATCCTGCTTTGCCTATTTTGCGATGCCTCAATAGCAGTGAGTCCTCTTTCTTCCTCACGACAGGCAGCGTTCTGTTTCAGGACAGAACTGCCATGTCTTTTGAACCTAAATCTGATAAACAGACAGAAGAGGAGGGGTTTGCTTTAGCTTTTCCTTTTGTTCTGATTTCAGTGGAGTTTCAGATCAGTTTCTAAAAGGTGTGACCCAGGATTGGGGTGTTTGTTCTTTTGTGGACATACTGAGATGCAAGTGAAATCCCAGAATCATAGAATCTTGGGTTGGAAGGGACCTCTAGAGATCATCGAGTCCAACCCCCCCGCCAAAGGAAATACTGCTCCTTGAAGCTGAGGATAAACAAAATGTGGAATTCTAGCATTTAAAACTGATAAAAACTAGTATTTGCCATCTAATGCAAGGCTCTTCAGCATTTCCAAGGTGCTACCAAACATGAGGGCCACCTCCTCACCCACACCGTGAATGGGAGCATTTATTACAGGAGTCAGTAAAAAAGTCTGTAAATCAGGCTTAGTGAGAGCAGAATTCTGTCTTAAATCACAAACGTTAGTTTATAGTTTCTCTTTCTGACAACCTAATTTTTCCTAAGCTTTTCTAAGCACACTGACATAGCCACGCTTACAATCTGTAAAAGAATTAGTTTTGAGCCAGGGAGAAACACACACAAATTCAGATCAGATTCAAAATCTAAAATATAAAAGCAAAATTTTTAACTACCCAAAATATATTTCATAGTTTTCTTCCAAAAAAAAATTAATTTTGCATTAGAAGCAGATAGCTTTATTTTGCAGCAGAAATGAAATCTGATGTGCAGCTATAGCAAAAGGTCACAAAGATTAAGCGTATTAGAACACAAAGGCTGAATAGATGCTGGAAGTCACATCAGCACAGAAGCTGCCTGCACGGAGGGATACCTGTAGTCTGCCCCGAGAGAAGCTGCTACGGCGTTCAGCTCACTTTGCTTCTTGCTGAGTTTTTTGCTAACGTATATAACAACATCAGCTAGAGGCTTGGGTTCTTCTTCCTGTTCAAGCAGCAGGGATGAAAGCAGGAGTCATGTTGGGATTCGCTATCACTACAGAAATGCTTTAACATAGCAGGGAGTAAAATATGCAACAACAACACAACTGAGACGCAAACCCCACTGTCATTCCGGGCACCAGGAATCCAAAGATTCACTCTCAGCCAGCCTCCCTGGAACATTCTGCTCCTCCCATCACAGACTGAGCACTTCCTGAACACGAAAATCAGGGCGTTATCCAACCTAATGCCACAGAAGTATTTCACTGTACTGGAGTGAAAGAAAAAGAATAAGGAGCTACAAAATGAGAAGCGACAGCTTCCCCTGCTTGCTGTTGGCCTTCCTGCCCCTCCTCTGCAGCCAGCAGCGTTCTAACATGGCAGCCAAGGCACTAACGCTCCCTTTCCTTCCCCGTCTTTTTCTTCCTCTCACTGGAGCAGATTAGACTGAAGAGGCAAGATTTCTACAAAAAATGGTAACAATCTGTCTTTAAAAGAGGGTAAGGAACCAATCACATCTTGTGCCTCCTGGTAAGCAGAGGAGCAGCACCTTGCCTAGGAAGATCGGAAGAAAGGCACATGTATTAAAAAAGAACTCCTAACTTTAGCCCAAGACAAAATGTCTAATCCTGCTTATCTGGAGCCTGGCAGTTTCTCAAGTGTGATGAAATCCTCTCATCCCAATACTACCAAGTCTAAGTTGGGACTTACTTATATGCCATGTTACTTAGCAACTACTTAACATTCAAGATAGAAGTACAGGTAGTAGAAAAAAGGGTCTTAAAATTCTTTGCCTTCCAGGAGGAAACTCTTCTATCTGACCTCCCTTTCACTGTCACTGAAGAGTGGTTATTAATACGGGTTTCTCCTCAAACAGACCACAAAGCACAATTCACAAACTCCTTTGTAACTGAAATCACAAGAGATCCGGTGTTTTCTTGGTGAAGCCTATGCTCCAGAAACTCAACCCCCCCCGTCCTACCGTGTCCGGCTGCGCGGTGGCCAGCTGAGGGCTGGCACCAAGAGCCACCACATTCCTCGTGCTGTTTGCCAGCGCCAATTTCAAATTCCTGCCGATGACTTCAGAGAGGGGTGTGCTCAGTTTCCTGGTTTTCTTATCAGGACCTCCTGGAGTTTCCAAAGCTGCCAGAGCATCCTACAAAAAAAAAGAGAAAGAAGCAACTGACTGACTTTGATGAAGGCATTACAGAGTTCTCCCTCTGGTGTGAGTTTCACAAATATCATCTGTAGCAAGATTTCACACTCTAGATCAGGATGGTGTAGTACAGTAGCAGTCTTTAGTCTGAAACTGTTACCCCTTGTCCTGTCACTCTCCTCCCTGATGAAGTCTCTCCCCCAGTCTTTTCCGTAGGCCCCCTTTAATTACTGGAAGGTCATGATCACATCTCCCCAGAGCCTTCTCTTCATGAAGCAGAACTAAAAAGAACACTGGATTCTTCCAGTTTTGTAATACATGTTTTGTTCTATTGCGGGCAGAGGAGCTATAAAAAACCAAACCAACAACAAAACAGCCAAGGTACAAACAACCCCCCCCCAAAACTAACAACAGCAGGAAATGAATGCATTCATCTTTCAGTTAAGACCTCAAAAATGAACAACCAGCCTAAGGCCTTCCAAAGCACACTGGAGTCACTCGAGAGCTACCCAGCACTCCCTGAGCGTCAGGGCTTGAAGACACGTGGCTTTTCTAGCCTTTTGTGGCCTTCCGAACGAGCCAACGAACCCAAAACCCAGAGCACTTTTCAATCTGCAGTAACAGTTGTGTCACTGCTGTAAAGCTGTCACATTAAAACGTGTCACTGAAGGAGCATTTCATCACAAAACAAGCAAACACTTGTTTCCAAATACCTGGAGCGATTACAAGCTTTCTTGTTGCATTTCTCGGTCTTCAGATGTAAAGAGCACAGATTGTGTGAGGTGTAGAGCACGAGCACGTGATGCAATGAGCACAACAGAGCTGTGTTAAGGACACTAGAGCACCTACTAGTTAAATTCAGTGCACAGGTCATTAACTAGCAAAATATATACATAAACAAACAGAGCTGGTTTTCCTGACTCTATTAAAAATGGAAAGTCTGTCTATTAACAGCTTAAAAAGGGGTAAGCGCAGGTCTCTGGGCTGTTTAAGGTTATCTTTAACCCTACTGGCTCTACAGGCTGAAAAAAAATCTGTAAAGATGATACCTTTACATCAAACGAAGGCTTGAATAACTTGTCTTTGGAGAGAAATTTGGATGGTGTGTCAAGGTGTAAAGAAGGTTCTTTCTGTGGCAGTCCCCCTTGTGCAGAGGGGGTTGTCCTCCCGATGTGATGAGAAATGACAGCTTGGAAAGCTTTACTCTGGAACCTGTTGATATCAAGAGGGGTCACAGCTGTTTTTTTTCCAGCTTCAAGGAGATAGGTAGGTTGTTCTGGATCAGGAGATTTAACAGTTGCTGGTGTCTTGCTAAGCTGAGTAATGGAACTCTCCTGATCTTTAAAAGAAGCGAAGAAAACATAAGAAACCTGATTTTTTACTTTTATCACAGGTCTCACATAAACTTAAGCAACAACTGAAAGTTCATCTGACCTTTCCTTCCCCAAAAAAGTACTTCCCCTCCAATAAAAGCTCTAAACTGACAATTATACTTTAAAAGCCAGTATCTTCACCGTCTCTCCCCGTAAACTGCTTAGTTGGAATTAGATTAGCACTGAGCTTGACCCCAGGTGTCTGAAGAGCCAGCAACCCCTGGTCTGCTCACACTGCCTTCACTTCCACCTTCACCTGTCCAGCTCACATACATTGTGCAGCTACCAAAATACAAATCCGGGAAAAAGATTTAACGTACAACAAATCCTTCCCTTCCAGCATTCAAGGCAACTCCTCCTCCCTTGGCTCCTTACTTCCCATGCGACGTAACATTTCTGTCGTATTCACGCCACGTCCAGCCCCTTCTGGTTTTGGATTAACAGGACCAAGATTTAGACGGAAATAAGCCCTTAAGGCTTATCCATCATAAGCCAACTTGCCAATAACCAACCTTCAGCCTCTGCGTTTTCCACCAGGAACTTGCTTTCATCCGCTCTCTTTCCCGTCCTTGCTGACTGCAAAAGCCAAGCCACGGTGACTGCTGGCAAATTCCACTTCTTCGCGGCCTCGTACTTGGAACCGTCGGGTTCTCTCACCACGAGATGGGTACTGGCAAACATTCCCTTTTTGGCATTGGCTTTCCGCACAAAGAATTCTTGGACTCTAAAATTAGATTAATTAAACATTCATTTAGTCACAGTTATACTATTACAGAATAGAAGGACAAGCAGAAGAATTAATCTAAGGCTGTTGACACTTCACAGCCTAACCTACACGCCAAAACAACGGTCTGCTCCTGGAGAACTGAAGAGCAGCTCAAGGTCTGACATCTGCAAACTTGACTTTTTCTGCTCTGTTCCACGGAAGGTCATGATCATCCTGAGACTCAGACATTGGGAGATGTGAGAATGAATGAGTGTATTCCAGCAGAAGCTAGGCTGTGCAAATACTGACTGCATTTCTCTAAAGCAGAGAAAATAAAGAGCTATATAACGGCGTCTCTGCTTCAGCACTAGGCTGGATTGGTAAATCCAAAAGGGCTTTAACAAATATTAATTTGTTACTCCTGTAAAATAAATGAAACACATAATGGATGTCATCACACTGCCTAAGAACACGGAGAAACGCTGACAGGAGACATACCTGGCTCCAAGCAGCCCGGCCAGATAGACCAAGGAGTCTCTCTCCACACCAGTGAACTGGCTAAAAGAGAGAACACAGCCTTCCAGAGGGGCAGCCGCTTCCATTACTGGGACTGGTGTGAAAAGTGGGTTGGACTGGGGATCTAAAAGCAGCTGCTGTTCCACACACATGATCTTAAAGATGGAGAAAAAGATAAAAATGCCACATCAAGCCAGAGAGCAGCAAAGCCAACCGTTTTTCAGCAACAGTACAATAGCACTTACAGACTCAACAACAAGCAATCCTGCTTCCAGTACATCCAAGACAAATTATTTCCCATTGAATCAGACAAGTTCTTTTCTAGAGAATTTTGATTTTGTCAGGTTTGACACACCGAGGCATTACTCAGAGCCTTCAGTTACTACTCTTCCCACCCTGCAGGCTCCCTTAAAGTAGTTCAAGGTGTACTGAGGGTCTGTACAGGTTCACTTCACAAAGTTACCTGGCACTGAGAAATACTCACTCACATTTAAGCCACCGCTAACTCAGTGCCCTGACAAGACACTTCTAACACAAAAACCCGTTAACTCACAGAGCTGAAAGCGTAACTCCCTTACCAGCCACGTGTTTGTGACCACGTCACCAACAGTCTGCTTCACCGTACACCCCAGCAGAGGCACCACGGCGTAGTCTGCAATGGTCCTGCTCTGCAGCGGCAGGACTTGCCCAGCGTTCTCCTTTATGATGTCCACAAGGCAGGACTCGTCCTCTTCACCAAAACCCAGCAGAAGAAATCTCTTCCTGACAAACAAGCCTCCCTCAGCCAGCGCAGAAGATTCTCCCAAAAAGACGTCACTTGCAGAAGATGGATCCTGTCCTTGGGCAGTCAAGTGAGTGACATCATTGAAGGTTCCCGGTGTTAGTTTTTCAGCTTCATCAGAATGGGGAAAAAAAAACAAGCAACCTTACTAATTGCTTGATAAGAACATCCAAGACAACTCAAAATAGTTTCAGAAATAAATGACTGTTTGAGTCATAAAAGAAATTCTCTGTTTGAGTTAAAAACTGCTCTGTCTAGGCCTGTTTAAATTTGATTTCTACAACGCAACGTTGAAGCTTAAAAAGGCAAATGCTGCAAAACTCAAAGGGTAATGACAAGCACTTAAGCCTTCTGCAGCATGCTGAGCCTACAACATACCTAGTGTAGAATCATTGTTGACATACTGCGAGAGGAAGTAATCTTCAGCAGCTTCCTGGGGCTTTTTAACAGTCACAGCTTCCTTCTTCAAGAGATTGTTATTTCTGGGAAGAACTGACTTCATTCCAGGCTGCTCCACAACTGGCTTCTCCAACAGCTGGTAGTTCAGAGGGATATATTGCTCCACTGGATGTAGATAACCTTTCCTAAAGGACTCCAACAACCATTTTGCTGTCACTACATGAGGCCTACAAGATAAAGCGTTAGACAGACAAGTTACAGCAGGTGTCAGAGCTGTGATTCTTCTTTCCCACTCTGCAGTTCTGTAACAAACCTTAAGTTTGTAGCCCCGATACTAAGCAAGCTTTGAGCACTTTACAAGTCTCGTGATTTTTTAAAATTCTTTCAGTCTGAGAAGAGAGAATTTCACGCTTATAATGCGGATTATATCTGCCGCTGCTGGGTTGCCAGATCCTTCCTCCTCACTCTATTAACAAATACCTGTTAATACCTCTTTTCCCCAATAAGAATACTTGTTCTTCTAGCCACCGAGGTAACTCCTGGCTACCCAAAGAACTCTGTTATTCAACTCTGCACAAGGATGTACTGAAGAACAGTAGTTGTAAATCTTCTCATTTAAGTCAAGAACTATTTAGGATTTTCAAATCAATACATGTTTTCCTGTAGGAGAAAGAAAACAAGGCAGAAGTAGACCTTAAGCAATAGTTATCAGAACCTGTGAGCTGTCTTGTCCAAAAAGTGTTTCAGCTCATCATTATTTTCCCCTAAAATGACGTGGGTTACATCTTCATTAAGCTGATTAAATCGAACACCTCCACCACAATTAATAAGTCTTCTCATCTTGTCTAACTTCCTGCCACTGAAGCCACACAGATAGATCTACAAAGAGAACAGAGCAACAAAAAAGGCTTTTAAGAAGAAAAAAAGTAAACTAGGATATGTTGGTATAATTTGTTTTGACTGCTGTAGAACACAGAAACCAGTGGTGCAGCTTCTGAGAAGCAGCAAAGAAGTTGTGTGTTTAGAATGGAATTTATTTATCTTTGCAAATTAACCTAGCAAAAACTTCAATATTTACTAACAGAATGAACCCCCCAAAGTCATACAGCCAAAACAAACCCAAGCAAAACCCCCACCCAAAAGCACACACCAATTCTAGAACCCATTCCTTAGAGTGTTGAAATATATGTCTATAAATATATCATTTTATACTCCATATTTAATACAATTATATACATGTAGACACACACAGCTACCACATGTGAACACAAAATAAATGTGGCATTTGCTACTGACCACAGAAACCATTTACTCAAGCAGCAAGTGCCAGTGCTTCAACTTAACTGCTTCCAGGGGGTTAAGACTGAACATTTCAAAGTACACATTGTTAAACGTACTCGACATCCATCTAACAAATCTTCAGGCACTTGAAAAGAACTTATATCCAGCTTCTCCAGCTCATCAGGAGGAGGGTCCAGCCTGGTGCTCATAGCAGAGCTACACGCTGTTTCATTGACACCGCTCAAACTGATATTGGAAATGTGGCTGACGTCCGAAAGGGTGTTATCTTTAAATGAAAAAGATGCGTTAGTTCTGGCTCATCTCTCTCCGCTGCTTCAAACCAAAACACGAGACGGCCGCACATGATTTTGTTGTGCTAGAAGGAAATGTAAATGCTGAAGAACGAAAAAATACTAAGTATAAGCGCAGTTGAACCACGGATTTTATTTCCAGAGGGACAGAGTGTGGTCCTCCTGGCAGGAGCGCTCATGCACCTCTGTTCATTCCCAAACAGGTGTCATCTACGAGACAGCGGACAATGAGACCCATTTCCAAAGCTTTTATTCCAGTTTTGTGGCCACCTGTCAGAAATACTCTTAGAAATAGGCAGGCCTCTCTGTAGCAAAGAGATCAACAGGAAGCTCAGAGATTTCTGAGAGTCCTGTGCAGTTCCTGTAACACCCAACTTGAACTGCAGTGAGGAGCTGTTGGTAAGGGGTGTTTGGAGCTGGCTGCATCTCTCGTGCTTCCACGTTTGGTTACAAAGTGCTTTTAACTTTAATGTTAAGGCTAAGAGCAGGGAGTAAGTAAAACAAATATATGAAGAAAAAATAGAAAAAAAAATAAATCAACCCAGCTTTTGTTTGCACCCCCCAAGCCTGCTGTAAGATTAAATTAGTAACAACTACTTGTTTTCAACTGCACGTTACGCTTTTTTAGGACTTAAGAGAGCTACACACCACTGATTCTTAAGCAGACAATCACACACCTAATTCAACTTCACTTTTAAAACAATTATTCATGCTTTAAGCCTCCACGTTAGAATATTCACTGTGCAGAAAGGTATAACCCCGTGTTTCACACACAAGCAGAATCAGCACCCAAACTGTCAAACCAGCCCTGCCAAAGCAAGCAGCACACTAGTAATTTGAAAGAGCTCTTTCTTCTTACGACCAACATTTCCCATCTTGCTCTAGCATATTTTAAAAGCTCTTACTTACTGTCAGGCTTACTGGCATAATTGGTAGGTGTCGATGTACTGGGCACGCTGCTCTGTCTGGATCCAGCCTCTATTTTATAGATCGTCTCATCCTGGCAGTAGCCTCTCTCAATGCTGTCAGAAAACCACCGCACTGACACGCAGTGCACGTTCCATTTTCTGGCACATTCATACTTCTGACCTTTCAAACGCAAACAAAGTAAAAATTGCAAGTGGCTAAAAGGCTAATGCTTCAAACGGCGATTGCTGAAAGGTGGCTGGGCATCATGAAAATGTAAAAACTCAATTTATTTCAGTGTGAAAGTTGTTATCCTGGACTCTGCTGATAAGCTGCTTATTTATGCTCTACATAAAGTTAGAGCAGAAAAACCTCATTGATGACCTGCCCATGGGTGCAGTGTGACAGAGCACTACAGAACAACAACAAAACCTCAACCAAACAAAAAAACCCCAACATGCTTTAAAGCTTTCAAGAACAGGAAGAAAAAAAAAAGTTTAAGAAGTCCCAGGATATTTCTCCATACGGAATGGGAGGGAAATTGGGGGAAAAAAACCTCTTCCTGTTCTTCTCATAATGAAACGACAATCCTTTCACCTTCCCAAGAGGAAAGAAAGGGAGCTTTCATTTTATCTTTGCAGGGAGTTCAGAAGAATAGCTCAGTTAGACATTAGTCCACAATTCCATTTCAATTCCCAGCATATAAATTAGGTCCTATCCAGCTCTCCCACAGATTTTTCTTTATTCTTCCGCCCCTCTCTGATTCCCTCTTTTTCTCCCCTTAAATACCACCTGGGTCTCTGTTTTTTTTTCCCCTCCTCTGTTCTCTTTCTCAAACCTGTAGAGCAAAGTACGGCCGCCCTGTGTCACCCTTCCCACCAACAGAAGCAGGAAGAGCAGCACAGAAGCAGAGACAGCCCAAACTCTCACCCTCACGCATAAACTACCTCAAGAAGTGCAAACAGCATTTGCTCCGCAGGTTTTACCTCTCGGCTCCTGAACGATGAGGTGGGTGCACTCATTCATCTTGAGCTGCCCCGTGTACTGCCCGCCGTGCGCGCTGGTGAGGCGCTGCACCTCCTTCCTCTCCGAACTGCTTAAGCCAGTCACGCAAATTGTGCAGCCGAGGAACACAGGACAAGAGTAGTCTGCCATGGTAACATCGGTGTACCTCAGCATGCTGAGGGAACAAAAGAAAAAAAAAAAATAAATTGCTTTTCTTCTGTATCTCCATAAGAATTACCAGTCCCCAAAACGAAACCGGTTTTTATACCTTTGCTGTGACTTATCCCACAGTGTCTTAACCCAAGAGGGAAGCAAAATAGGCTTTTTCAGAGAAGCAGCTACCAAGTATTTCTTGCTGCCAACTTCTCCGGCTATAAGATGAGTTACTGACACGTTGAGGTCTCTGTACACACGTCCACCCATCATCTGCACGTATTTATGGACTTCTTCCTGGGTGGGGAAAAAAAATAAATAGAAAACTATCAAGAAAAAATGAAAAAAAAATTTTAAAATTTAGGTTCTTTCACCTAAACCACACTTGCATTGACCTTAAAAAAACCAAAATCATGGATTTCAATTATCCAAGGTTTTTCTCAAAAAAAACCTGTTCAAAACCACAAAATGGTAACTAAGAAAGCCATAAAAACCATCAAACAATTTCCATTCTATGAGCATTTATGGTAAGCTGAACATAATATGTACCCTTAATAACAACACTACAATCATACTACGTATGGGGAAAGCTTTACAGATGGTTGGCATTTTAGGTAATATAAACTAGCAAGAGGTATGGGAATAAATAAAAAGTAAAGTTCTAAGATAAACTATTTAAAGCTGGCTGACTGGGCATCCAATCTTTACCATGTGGTTTTGTGTGAACAGAAATAGACTTTGTAGTACTACCGCCACCGAAACGGACAAGACAGGTGACCAATCTCAGCCATTAATAAAAACCCTGAGAACAGGTGTTTTCTCCCATATTAATACAGCTGAAATCTTCCACTGTGAGTGTGCTTATGGAACACACACGGGCGCGTGCGTAGCTACACCACTACCTACGCATTTACATACTACATATAATGACTCCCATTTTCTCCATACAGCTCTACTTGAAAGGCTGGCTAGATCTACACACACGTAGTAAGGAGCCATCTGAAGCAAATGACAACGAGCTCGAGAAGCCCCTTTGTACAGCGCATTACCCGGACATCCTTCTCCAGGCTGGTACAGGACACCGAGACGTCGGCCATGGTCATGTTGTACACGGGATACTCGGCTCTCGGGACGCAGCGCTGGGACTGCATGCAGTACAGGACTACCTGCGGCCCAACAATCCGACAGCCAAGCTGTAATAGAGTAAGAGGGGAAAAAAAACCAAACCCGAAGAAAATTAGGAGAAGGTACACCAGTGTAAGGGAGGCTTTCCCTGCCCTCAGTCCTGAGGAACAGGAGCCCTTGGCCTGTCCTCCTCCAGCATCTCCAGGTAGCTGACAGATTTGCTTTGACTTCCAGTTGCAGGAAGAATATAGCTAGAAGTAAGCTGAGAGGTAGCGTACCTTGTTGAGATGACTGAAAACAACGCCTCCAAAAGGATCGCAAATGTAGAGTGATTTGTCATTTTCTTTTATGTTGAGTGCCGTTTCTTCTTCAAGGATCTGGAGATGTTCTTCTGGCTGGAATTCTTTTATAGACTGCAGGAAAACAGCACACACAACAGCACTTTTTAATAGCTCATCCTGTGGAAACAAGACCTTCTTGAAGTAGCTCACACCAAAGCTAACCATGCAAGAGCATACTGGTAGAAGAAAGGGCTAAAATACCTCCTGGGTGTGCCCCTCATTCCCCGAAGTCTTCACAACACTCAGACTGAAAACATTCATCAAACTTACAGGAACTGACCCTGCCACACAGCACCTTTAGCTCCCACTAACCTCGCCAGATGGAAAACAACCCTCAGGGTCCTTCTTCAGTTTGCTAAGATGAGGGACCACCATCCAGACCTTCCAAGTTACATGTGACTTAATGTTAATGCTTGGACTCAATGATCTTAGGTCTTTCCCAGCCGGAAGAATTCTATTATTCTATATCAATGGGCTTTGAAGTGATAATTATTTCTTGTTCAAGAAGTAATTTCTTCAACAAAATTGTTCTTGTTCAACATACTCAACACCTCTATTACAGACACGGCTTTATTTCCAGATGTGCATATAAGTCAGCCACTGACATCAGTTAATTAGACAATTCGCCAAGCTCAGAGAAAGGTGACCGAACCTACTTACCTCAAGAGCTTTAAAAAAATACTCGGAGCTCCCAGAAGACTTTATGAACTTCACAAAAAACGGCTCCTTACCCCCCTTCATCCTTTAACTGAGAAGCAAAGCACAGTGAGCAAAGCCCCATCGCTCCCAGCCTCGCCCGCCACCGCCCACCGCCGGAGCCCCTCTTGCCCCTGGCCCACTGCCACCGGAGAGGGGCGGGGGAGGCCGGGCCCACGGGGAGGGCCGGGCCCACGGGGCCCGCTCCTCACGCCGCG
>VZZY01015120.1:0-35185 GCA_013400335.1 Eurystomus gularis | reverse complement strand
GGCCGCGTGCGGGCGGTCGCCCCGCCCTTTCCGCTCGCCCGCATGTGCTCGCGCCGCCGCTCGCGTCCCTTCGGAGGGCGGGAAGGGCGCGCGGCCGCCTGTGGGCACCTGTCGTGACCTGTGGGGACCTGTCGCGACCTGTGGCGGCCTATGGCGGCCGGTAACAGGCAGGTGTCCGCGGCCAGCTGCTCCCGCGGGTGTGTCCCCGTGTGTCGCATCCGGTCACGTGTGACGCAGCCCCCCCCAGCTCTCCACGCCCCGGGCGCGGCGGTGCTGGTGCAGAGCCGGAGACAGCAAGGTGCCCAGGCCAGCCGGGGTCAGCGGTAAGCTGGAGGAGAGCCCTCTCCGGTCCGGGAGTTGCTGGCACAGGAGGCGGCAGGAAAGGCCGCTCCCGTAGCGCAGGCATGGCCTGCGTCTTCACCTGCCCTCCGAAAAGCCCCTGAGCCCATCGAGGGGGCTTACCCGGAGTAGGCTTGGGGTCTTGGTGCTGGAGTGCTTCCTCTGGAGAGATTCCAAACCCGCCTGGACATGATCCTGGGCACCCTGCTCTGGTGACCCTGCTTTATCAGAGGGCTTGGATGAGGTGGTTTCCAGAGGCCCCTTCCAACCCCCACCATGCTGGGGTTCTGTGACCACCACAGCTGCCAGGGGCTGGGAGAGGCTGGAAATGTGAGCATCCCGTTTCCATCCAGGTGTCAGTCCTTGCTGTTTTTCTAACGGAAATACAGTAGGGAATGTGTTTTTATTCTTCCAAGCTATGGATGAGAATGTCAGATGCTCCCTTCCAGAGCAGATGGCTGGAATCCGGACAACATGAGTGCATGCCAAACTTGTGCAGGAACTCGAATAACTCACTTCTCCATATCACACTGTATCAATCATTAAGAGGTGACCGTGCCCACTCATCCAGTGGGCCTCTCCATTCTCACCATGAGTGTTTTCTAAGCCTTGCTGTTTGTGTGATGTCGACGCTGCCCGTGGTGGGGTCAGTCATTTTGATAGAAGAGCCTCGGGAAAATAAATGTTTCAAAAGAGGATAGCACCAAAAGCATTGCTGGGGTAGTGAATGTTCAGTGCCGTGAAACCTCAGTGTGGGCACACGATGGCACCATAGTCTTAAGAACTGAAGGGAAGTGTGTGCACAAGTCTACTGTAGTTGTTAGATGCTGGCTCTTCGGTCGCTAGGGCAGATCCTAAAGACACTACAGATTCTTCTGTACGCTTACTTATTTTAAGAGCAGTCTTCTAGATTCAGAGTGAGTTACGTGAGATAGTGCTTTTCTCATCTATAAAAACAAACAAAACCAAATGTAATGGCAACCAAAGTAGCATATTTATTAGTAGATTGTTAGTGACAAGCAGTTAAGAACACTGGAGTTACCTTGGTGGTCCTGCGTTATTTGGTGATGCTGGTTCATAGTCCGCTTGTAAAGCCCTGAGCTTATAAAGAGGAATTTTTTTCATTCTTCTGGGCTATTCTAAAAAAAAGGAGGTGCATGGAGGGGAAAGGATCAAGAATTCTGATGCACAAAAGTTAACCAACTTTAATGGACTGTATAATTAAAATAGTATTACAATTTGTTGGCAGAGTCCTTAACTGAATGCACCAGCAGTGCTACCAAATACTGTTTTTTCTATTATCTCCTTGAACGTGGATCACAGTTCACTACAGCAGCTGAAATCTGGCTTATTCCCACTCGCTGGAGTGTGGGCTCTTCTCAGTGAAGTGATAGAAACTCTTGATAAGCTGCTGATCCACGGGGCCACCAGTCCTTAAGTTCCACCCCTTCCCTTTGGAAGCTGCTTGTCGCTTGGAAAGGTCTGTGCTGTAGAAGAGAACACTGCAAGGGGTGGAGGCTGCTTTTTGGCATGCCTCTCAGGGAGCTCCTCTGCGTGCTCGTGCATGTTCGGGTGTTGTGCTTTGCTCCTTTGGGCCTGGTGAAGATACAGGTCCTGCCTGACATCAAAGCCCTCCAGAGAGAATAAGTCTTAAAGGCAAGGTGTCTTAAGTGCCAAAGAAAAGTTCTTGTCAAGAACAGAGTAAAATATAAAAATATTTTCATAAAGGTATTTGAGAAGGAAAAAAAAAGCCAGCCTACTTAGAAGTTACTGCATGTAGCTTCCCATCTCTTTAGAAATAAATGCACATATTTGTCATTTTATGTTGAAATTACCCGATTTCTGCTTATACTTATATAGTTACATGTTTTAAAAGCATAGACAAAACCTGGTGCACAAGGTCTTAAAAGAGAGTATGCAGCTGAAAGCCTTGTAAAGGAGGAGGTGTAATACACTTCTGTTACACTTCCCACGTGGATGCGGCCCAAAAGTGGTGCTTAATACAACGAAACTGAGTAACTTAAAACAAGTGGGTCGATAAGCAAAGATTTCCCTATTTCACTTCCTGCTTTCAAAAGCACTTGGCAACCTAAGATCTCTTTGGGGCTGTTTGAAACATTTTCTTCTTTGAAAATATTAGTTAAAAGGCTATCTAGAGGAGTTGGGAAACAGAAATTGCCTTGCTGGGTAAGAACCGCAATTAAAATATTCACTTTTAATTTCCTGGTGCCAGAGTTGTCCAAAGCCATGTCTCTCAGGGGAAATGAACTCTAGAAAGGACAACTTGGCATACATGAGCTAATAGTGTGATTGTGGTATGGTCTTAAGCACATGAGTATCCTCCTATTTATTTCATCTTTTCTATGTGTTCAGGTGCTTTGCAGGATCTGAGCTTTAAGGGGAAGCCCAGTCATACTTGACTGTCAGTCTTACTAATCGTGGAGGCTTTTGCTCTCTGTAAAACTCGTAAATGGCAGAAAAAACTCCACTGTCATAGCCCCCAAATGATACTTGCTTCTAAAACAAAAAAGAAATGCTCTGTGCCCTTGACTCTGTAGAACAGTGAATATTTTTATTTATTCCTGTGTTTTGATAACTGAGGTGTCTATAGAGTGTGTTTATCTCTAAAAACATCTGGGTCAACCTGGTTCAGAATAATTTTCACACCTCTAATGCTGTTGTGGTTTCGCAGCCATTATGACTGCATTCATTTCATGACTTGAAGTTTTTCTCTTATGTAGGCTAGAAAAATGGCAAGCAAAATCTCTGCACTAAAAGGCTAAAACCCTCTCAACTCATTGTCCACATTTGATCTAACCTGGTTAAAGCTCCATGCGCAATATTTTATTTCTAAAATATTGTAGACATGTTGATTTTCTGCTCAGTGATAGGTCACTACATTAGCTTTTTAGTACAAATAGCATATAAACCAGCAGTTGATTAACAGCCTTCTGAAATATCAAGCCCTCAAGTCACTTAGATATCAACACCAGTAGTAAATCTATCACGAGAAAGATCCAAGAGGTTGGTGCTCAACCATATGCAAAGGAAAATAAACCTTGAATATCAGAGACTCTTCTAAATGTGTAAGATTTTCCCATACTAATTGTAAAGGTCCTGTATGACAGACTTCAGTAATGTAGCATTATTTACAGCATTATTTAGAATTATTTACACAACCAGGCTAGTAAAAGATGTGACTGAGTTTGAAGATGTGAGGTACCTTGTTTCCAAACAGCCAGGGTCGATTTCTAACCTCCACTTCACTTCAGAAAATCGGTTTCTGAGCCTGCTACCTTAGGCCCTCAGCCTTTGTGTGAGTTCAGGCCCTACTTTTATGTTCACAAAAGAAGAGAAGGCTTCTTTTCCCTACCAAATCCCGTGTTTACATATCTAGGTAGCAAATTTGATACATCCTTTTCATTTATGTACAAACATCCAAAGCTATTTAAGCAGCTTTGGTAGACATGTATTGTGTGTTCTTTGGCAGCTGCCTTAGAGCCGATATCCAGGGCAGAGTCTGCAGGTTTTCATCACAGGCTTCTTTTCACAAAGGTCGATTCCACATTTTCTCTAGACACAACTTACAGTGCAGCAGAAACTTCTTGTTCTCCAGTAGACTGTGTGTAGGTGGAGCTAGCGCGTTCAGTTGTGTCAACATAGAAAACGGGACAGTATTTAGAGAAGTGGACTGCAATCTGCTTTCGGAAAAAGGTACGAAGATACTTCCTGAATTTTTCTCCAGCGAAGGCATAAATGACAGGGTTGATACAGCAGTGGATCATTGAGATTGTTTCTGTCATTTGGGTTGCTTTGTGCAGTTGACTGTTGCCTTCACAAGTAGTGATGGCAAATGTACCCTGAAAATCACGCAAGAGAATGCAAATGTTGTATGGTGCCCAGAAAAAAAAGTAGACAATCATGATGATGAAAATAAGCCTGACAGCTTTATGTTTCTTCTCATTCCTACATTGCAGTAATGTTTTTATGATCTGTGTGTAGCTGCAGATCATAATTAACATTGGAATCACAAGTCCCAGGATGTTCATTTTTAAGGTCAGGAATTGCTTCCATTCATCTCTCTGCTCTGGTGGGTAATGAGCACTGCAAGTGTAGCGAGAACTTTCTTTTTGGCTTTTGTGAAATACTATCCCAGGAACAGAAGCAAAACCAGCAACAGCCCAGGTGACAACGCTGGCGAGGATGCCGTAGGTGACTGTCCTGGCTTTTAAAGCAAACACCGCGTGCACGATGGCCAGGTACCTGTCCAGGGTCAGCAGGATGATGAAAAAGATCCCGCTGTAGAAGCCAAGGAGGTAGACACCGGAGAGAATTTTACACAGCGCATCCCCAAAAATCCAGTCGTGAGCAGCGTAATAAGCCCAGAAAGGGAGAGAAAATATAAAGAGCAAATCAGAAATTGCCAGATTGAGCAGGTAGATGTCAGTCATACTCTTCAACCTCTTGTATTTCACCAGGATAAGGATAACGAGCAGGTTGCCCGTGAGGCCAAATATCACCACCAAAGAATAAAGCGGTGGCAAAAGGTTTGCTGCAAAGTGCTTTTCCTCAGTTCCTGAGCATGGTGCTGAATCGCCGTAGTCAAATTCTGTTGTCAGTGCCCAGTCAGCAATTTCCGTGGTCTGATTTTCCATGGTGTGTTTGTCTGGAAAGGAAGAAAAGGGTGTTAGAGTGGAGGAAGTGCCAAGCATGGCAGTGAGGGGAACGGAACATGCTGATGTCCTCATCTGGACCACTTTTCTGTGACCTTAAAAATGATGATCTGACTCTTTCCTGAGCTGCCAGCTCCTGATGAAGATTCTTATGGAGCACAGAGCAGATGTGAATCTGTCAAAAAGAGGAATCTTTACTGGAGCAAAATCTGCACCTTGTAAACAAAAAGAGGTGCTGCTTTTGCAAACCTTTTTTCTGCCCCTTCCCAAGTTCTTCCCAAGTCTGGCTGTCAGCTCTGTTCCTAATACTATCAAGACTGGGAACATCCATGTTTAGACATTTCTTTGGCGTGTTGAATATGGCATGAAGTCTTCTTCTGGGAAACAAGGAATAAGAGAAAATTGGCAACTTTAAAAAGTTTGCGTCGCAGCTTTGCCTAGATACAGTTTGTTGGGGAGAAAATAAGTGCTGTCAGACTCTTCAAAGACCAGCTTTCGGGAAGCTCGGGCACTCTCTGTGAAACCATTTCTTTCCACAGCCGTACTAACTGCATAGTCATTACAGTAGTGACATAATGGTTTTGTTGGCAAAGGAAGTGGCTGTGGCTCAGGTGTATTGGCAGTAAGTAAGTTGATTTTAAAGTATCTAAGGGTTTATATTTCTTAAGTGCTTTCAGGAAAAAAAAAACAAGAGCGTATTTATAAAACACTCCTTGGCCCAAAACATCAACTTGTGTATTTCAAAAGATGACAAGACTTGGGCACTGCGCCAATATCTAATATTCCCTTCAGCTGGATCTGCCACATCTGTGTTGCATGTGTGAAAATGCAAGTCCCTGCCACAGCAGATAGCTAAATACCCCCATTTCCGCAGTCAGCTAGGCGGTATGCTGGAATTACAGGATGAGGGGCTGGCCACAGCACCGTGCCAGCCTGAGCACAACCTGTCATGATTGTCGTGCACCTGCGTGATGCTTATGCATAAACATGGTATGAAAAACACGCGGGCCACAGACCCAGAGTAGGATTTTATGACTGATAGGATTCATGCAAATATTACTGCAAAAAGCCCCCTCGTTGTCACTGTGGTAGTGCTTTCCGCAACAGCCCCTTCTTCCTGCTAGCTGCTGTGTCGGTGCCTTCCCTCCTTTTCCTCTGCCTTCTGGGAATGACAGCCACATGTTCCCTGCATCTTATCTTCTTCTTTTCAAGCCTTTTTGCATGCTTAAATTGTGGTCTCCCCTCTGAGCGGTTCCTTCCGCTAACTGAGCCCCATTCCTCAAGCCCAGCCTTTGCTCCACAAGCCTCTCTCTGCAAAAGTACTTGCTACCCTGAATTGCATGTAGTAGCCAGCACGTGCTGACAGTGGGAACTACAGATACTAATTTGAAAACCAGAAAAAGGAATTTTTAAGTAGTTTTGTGCTTTATCCTACGATCTCGCCGTCTTAGCAGTGTTGGCTGGAATGCTTCACTGGGTTAATCAACCTGCATTGTTTACCTAATTAGAGATATCTGACGGGGTTTGTTTCCTCATCATTCAGAAAAAAAACCCCAAAGATAATCCTGGAAGATCTCTGAAGAAAGGCTATTTCAAAAAGAGGTGTGTATTCTTTTGAATACTGTTTAGATAAATAACGATATTTGTAGAAATCTGCAATCTGCTATACAAATCTGCTGCTCCAGTTGAGACCAGCAGTCATGCAGTTTTCAAGAGAAAAGCTCTTCATAGAAAGCTCACGTCACTGCTTCATGCTGAGTCTCAGGTCAGAGCTCTCTGTTTTTAAAGAGGCAAAGATTTGATTAACGTGAGTTTCAGTTCATTTGCACAGTGCTATACAACGGTAACGATTACAAAGCTGTTGTACATGGAGGTAAAATGCTGAGCTGTGCTCCATGTAAACAGGTTCCACGAGGCAGAGTGTTTAAAATACCCCACCAGATTTTCTGTAGCCATCCTGTGAGAAGAATGAGAACTCTTCACTCAGATAAATTGTTTTGCCTTTGCAGTAACAGTTTTAAAATCCAGATTTCCATCACTATATATCATCCTCAGAGAAAAAAATCAGAGAGGCATACTCTGTTATATTTCTTACTCAGATCAACCTCTAGAGATACATTTCATTGCTCACTTGGATCCTCTGCTCAAGTCTTCTGGTGGTTCTGTCCTTTAAAAACAGCATATTCCATTTAACACATCCTAGGTATTTCCCCAGGGTCATTGTTAAAGATGACTACACTGGCAAGATTCCACAAATATTTTTCACCTCAGGCATTAGACTACCTAAGCAGCTACTAAATGTTTAAAAAAAAACAAGAAGCAAAGGTGACTTACCATGTATGTTATGGTGCAAGTGATGGCTTGGATTATTGCATCAAGAGTAACGCTAAACCGATTTGTCAGTCACGAGAAGAAGGTCAAAACCACCTCTTCCTGCATGAAGAAGGATGTATCAGTTTGAAAACTTCTAGCAAACAAATCTTTTTTTCATTTAAAAAAAAAATCAAGGAGCAGTTCTCTTTTTTCTAAAAATGGGCCGTCAGATGTTACTCTTCTAACTCTGTGAGATGTGCAGAGATGTTGAAATTGTGGAGGATCCTCCTAGAAGCTGATCTCAAAGGTTTCACAACCCACAGCTGTAGTTTTAGAAAATAGTTTTTATATATTTTTCTCTTTTTCATTTAGCTATACTCTTTGAATCAAGAACAGTTTACATGAGCTTCATCCCTTTACATTTCTCAATCATTAAATTTCTTTTATGGTTTTTGTCCCTGAACAAGCTTTTGAATAAAGCTTACACTTGTATTCAGAATTACCTACCCCTTCTGGTGGCTTCCTCTGAATTGCTGTCCTTATATTTTAGGAGATTTGATTGACTGTTATTTTTTGCACTGTAGTTTTTATTTTAATCCCTCTGATGTGACTATGACTTAGTCTATATAGTGAGTTTGACCCTCTGTTGAAACGACACCGTTACTGACGTTTTGGAATTAAGCTTCAGAAAAGCCTGATAGAATCTGATTTCTTATCAGCTTATTTCCTTGTGGCTGATTCCTGTGACTTTTAGAGCTAAACTGAAGCCGTACTGTGAGCAGCTTTTTAAATCCTTCTTAGAGACATCAAAGAAACCACATAGGAGGCAGGAAAGGTACAGACAGAGCAAGAAAGAGACGGTGCCTTATCAGATGCCTGAGAACCTCTGAGAGAGAATCCCTATTGAAGACACCTAATACAGTGCAACCCCTGCCACCCCTTGACATCTCTTTGGAGGGTTCTGGAGTATCCCATCCTGTCAACCTAGTGAAGGCATTAAAAGGATGTCTTTCCTGCACTCAGTCCTTAGTATCCTTAAAAGATTTTAAAATGCCAAAAGCCCAGTGGAGATGTCTTGCTTTGGATGCTGCCATTCCTTACGGGAATCACAGCTTATGAGTTACACCTCAGATCTGAGGGGAGACAGTAAAAAGCAAAAAGCTCAACCTGTTTTCCTTGTCAGTCCTCATGAGGGACTAATCAAGGCCCTTGTTTCATAGGATCAAGAGATTTTTCTTTTCCTTTCCTAATCAGCTGTTCCAATGAGCTCTCTAAGGGCTGGAGTCTCAGCCTGAAATTCATGGCCGCTGTTGGGTATTCTAGGGGTGTGTTTGCACTACCTGACTCGATGGGCTCTATTAGACTCCCTGTACGGTCAGTGGAGAGAGCTGCTTCTAAAAAAGTTTCCACTGCACCTAAATCAAACTCCTAATTGCTGCCTAACTTTGCTGACAAAAAACTACACTTTTATAATGAAGCCATATAATTCTCAAACAAGCTATTGTATCAAATTAATTTCTCAATGTATAATTCATCAGCAGTCTACAGATTGAAATTAGCAGGTGTTTTGAGGATTTCCTTCTGAAGCCTGCTTCATTCCTCACTGGTGGTTACATGTGCCTGAACCTACTGGAGACTCTAAAACCTTCCATAATCTCACACTGTATGAACAGGGGAAGCAGTCTCAAACCTGTTGTTGGGCTTGCCTGTTTTTCATCAAGCTTTTGATTCTGAAATACACTCTCACAGAACTGGTCTCAAACATTGGAACTAACAACAACAACTTAAAACCTGTGGCAGGCTGGTCTTCAGAAATAGTCTCGTTTCCAAAGGTTCATTGGCTTTATTAATCTGTTTGGCTTTGTTGCTTAGAGCTGTTAATTCTCATAGCTCCGTCTGATCAGCAAGCGTCGCTGGGTGTTTCATTTACTGACAAGCACGGTGAGGTCGCAGAGGGTGTTTCATGCCAAGAGAGGGTCTCTGCCACTCAGGGCTGTGGCAGCTGGCTGAGGGGAACGGCTTTGGTCTGCTCAGCAGCTGTGTCTTACGGCTGGGTGAGAGACTCCGCACAGAGTGTGAAAACCCATGACACTTGGCAGCCCAAATACAGGGACACGTTCTGGCAGCAAGCATCTGGGCTCTATTATCAGCTCTTACTCAATATGTTCAATTAGCTCTACACCAGCTGCAGATAAGCAGGGCTGCAGGGAGGTCACATCTGAGCAGGTCTCACGTGTGGCTGTAGATGAGTCAGGGCCCCTTGTGCTGTTTGCTGGGCGCTGGGGTGCTGGTGGTGTGTTGTTTGTCAGTACTGTGAGGGTAAGATCTTTCTTTTGTCTCCCTCTTCCCTCAGTCACTCTCGATGTGCCGCTGCAGGGGACTTCATCTCCCATCCAGTCTGAAGCTCCATCACACCAGCCTGGGACCAGCTGTCTTGCTGTTGCATCACCTCCTCCTCCTCCCTGCTGCCTCAGCACTGAGGCATGGACAATGCAAGTAGCGCGTCCACTGTTACAAGTCAGATTTTGTTCAGCTTTTCTCAATCCCTTGCCCAGCATCTCTTTGAAAAAGCACACTGCTGTGTGCCAGGAGCTGCAGCAGAGTGTGAGGATGTTTATCTGCAGGTGAACCTTGTCATTTTACCAAGAAATTGATGCTACTGTTCAATGATAAAATGAGTGATATGGTGGGTTGATAAAGCTTGGAATTTTCCGTATTATGGTTTTACTTTCAGAGCTTAGGTTTAGTGGTATGACACTCATTTCCTCCATGAAGACATTCCTGGAACGGTGGTGGGTTCCATTCCTTACCTGCGGGGCTCAGGTTGATGCACTCAGCAAGTATGCAGCCATGTGTGCTGTCAGCTGCAACTGCATTTGCCGATCTCTTCGATATAGTGACTGATGATATGATTCATCTTCATCGTAATCAGGCCATCTCACTGAAGTCTCCAGTATCTAAGCGATACAGCACTCTCGGAAGGAGATGTCATCATTTATGTGAAGTCTACACCAGTACCAAAACGGCTACTGGGACACATTCCAGATGCCCATGTAGCCGTGACATACAAATGTCATCAAGCAGAACTAAGGGTACAGAAATCTGAAAATACAACTAGTAGTTTCCATTCAGTTTATTACAACCTTGCACTACCTAAAGACGAAAGACTGAGAAAAAAAGAAGGCCTAGGACAGAATGTCAGATGCTACGTGTTATATTAACAAAATCCGTGTCCAAATCAGGTTAGTATTAGCATATACTTTATTTCATCAGTAACAGTTAAATGTCTTTCCTTTGAAGAGGCTGAATAAAGACATCCAGCTAAAACTACTTCATTGCTTAGGGGTTCTTTTCCTATCAGCCTTTTCTTTCAGGCTCTCAAGTTCTTGTGACTAATCTTTTGCTGCCACTGTACAATCACACCCAATCTTCCATCAGTGAGGTATATTCTTTTGAGGAAAATGGGGGGGAAAACGTTGCGTACCACACCCTAAGACTTCTGTCATGTAGGCTGGTGAAAAAAAACCAGCAAAATATTTTACATGTTTCAGAGGTCTGAGGAAGCTGGGTTACACAAAACAGAATCTGGAAGACACAAACATTTCTAATCTGGAGTAGCAGTACTTCTGCACGTGATTGTTTACTGGCAGTAGGATCAAAGGGGGTTTTCCCCTATTATTATTCTGTTTTCTGTTTGTTTCTTTCTTGTCAGTCTTGCACGTACATGATTATCATCGCAGCACACATTAATTCCATTGTCAAGGTATTCTTTTTGGTTTGGCTTTCCCCAAGCTGCTGTTACTGAACTAGCTGTGTTTCCTCATGCAGCGAGGAGGAAGAGAATGTTGCTTCCTTCTGCCATTTTTATCCAGGTTTCTGATGTTTGCTGCCCTGTTTTATATACAAGAGGTTATTGTAGTACAATAGGTTTTGCTTTTGGGCCATAGCTATGTGTTTCACAAATTTTTAGCTATCAGAATCTCATTTTTACATGGGCCTTTAATTCTCACATTTTGCTGTTTTTAGGTACATTTACAGTACATAAATTCTAGATCTAGAGGTGCTGTTTGGGGCTATCTCAGCTGTGAATCAGAAATACTTCTTGGTGTACATGTAAATCCTGGACTGTAGATCAGGCAAGCTGGGAAATCCACACACCAAATTTCTTGCCAGTGAGAACGAGGTCACAGAAGGGATGAACAGTCTGTACGATGATGTGGTATGTGCCAGGACCCCGGAACCAGAAGGTACTTCTGGTGGCAAAGATTAGCTGTAGCCTGTAATGTCTGTACCTCATGATAACGTCCAGATGGCTCCTTCACTTCCATCCACTTGGTTTCCATCCCATTCGAAAAGTCTGGTATCAGGACAGCTTGTGTTGATAGCATATGGTCAACGTCCTGCTGGCACAACCTTGCCGCAGAGCTGCTTGTCGCTTGAAGGGTTGTGAAGTTTTGCCTGTGTATCTGCTGAGGCTGCCCTCTTCCAGTTCAGTGTTGTGGCCCCACCTTCCCAGGATCAGTCATTTCAGACTTAAAACACTCAACCCAAGATTGCTCTCACTGTCACAGGAGTTACAAAACTGCTTGCCAGTTAAACAAACTGAGATGACATTTCTTTTCCCTACCATTCCATTTTCTGAATGAAGTACAGCTCCTAATAGGCAAGTGTGGCCAGAATACGGGTACAAAGCAATGCCTTCACCCCTTATTTCTGGATAAACAGCCTGCTTTGTTCTGGCCTGATTGCTGTTGGTACTCTAAATGTGCCAGAATTTGCTGGTTTGGTTTTGTTTCCTCTGCTAGCTTAATTTTTTTATTACTGTACTGAGGTGTAATACTTCCGAGGCCACGGTAATCACAGTGGCCACTAGCAGAAGGCCAGTAGGCATCCGTGGTTGAAAACAGCAGCAAAATTAAGCTTCAAAATGAGCAGTTTCTGCCTGTTGTGCTGTTTAACCTGCTTAGCATCATGTCATTCTCCTGGCACTTGATTTCTTTGGGTTTTGTTTACTGACACAGGACACCACGTGAGTTTGTCCTTCTGTTCCTTGTATGTATCCCTTCCGTAATTTTCACTGGTAGGATTGATACTTGTTTTGGAGCTTCATAACTGGAAGTCTCTCTTACTTGCCTAAATCTTTTAACATTCTGCTTAAAGTGCTAATTGCTGATCTTCCCATTACTCTGGCTATTACTTTATTAGCCTTTGTTAAAGCTAATAAAGTCATTCTCTCATTTTTTGCCACCACTTTTTCCTATTTATCCATTTTCATCTATTCCTCTTCCTTTATTCTCCATTTACCTTTTTCTTATCAGAAATACATACGTGTAAGGTCACAGCTGGGTTAGCAAACACAAAGGTCTTATGACAGGAACATCTCTAGGCACTGGTTACCAGGAGTTTCACTCTTTCTGAGTTTTTCCATTATATACTTACCACAGAGAAACCAGTGGCAGTGGTTATAAACCTGGTGGCAGGCTGTGAGAGCTGCTCAGAGCTCACCAATACCAAATTCACACTTCTGCTGCATTTCCTTTTGCCCCTGAGGAAGTTTGTCTGAGCAACGGCAGAGTTATCTTCTGCTCTGCCGGACATCCCTCCCCACATGCTTCTGAGCATCTCCTAACAGGAAGGTCGGACTCTGTCCTGTCCTGTGCACAAACTCCACTGTTTGAGTGATTTCTGGGGCTTTGCATGGACGTTTGTCCATGGCACATGGGCATTGTTTCGTGAGCACACTGAAAGCCCAGTCAACGCACTATCCCTTCAGAAGTTCAGTGCCAAAAGTTTTGAACCTGGGACAATTTCCACTTAGCTGTTCAACGTTTGTTGCAAAGCAGCAATTTACCTGTAGCCATCCCAGAGGTCCTGTCTTGAATCTTTTTGCTGTTGTGGTGCTAGTTGTACACTCTCTCAAGGGCTTGCTTTCGTTTCCTCAGTGTCTCACCAGAGCAGCTCAGATGGCTCCCAAGCTCTGCAGTCGTTCTTCCTTGTGTTATTTCCTCTCTGCTGTAACTACAATCCTGGTGTTCTTGCCATTTTCCTAACACTCCCCCAGTTCATCGCAGTTTCTGCGTATCTGCCTGCTTCTCTAGCTCTTACGTACATGCTGCATCTTCATCTCAGTGCTTTTCCCTGCAGAGCTTGAGTTACAGAATATTTGTCTCCCATATATAAAATTTCCCCCACTTCTCTGCTGAGGTGACTTGTGTTCTTTTTCACAGGGTCTGAGGATCTTGTTAAACCTTCCCCACGGGTAGCCCCGTCCCTCTGTGACCAGACCGCCTGAAGTCCTGCTAGCCTGACCTGGAGCTACCTGGCCTGGAGCTACACCACGCTGCACCCACATCTGACTCATCTGGACTCAAAATCTGCCACGGAACTATCCAGAGCCTTGCTTGTCTCAGTGCAAAGTGCCAACGATGGACCATGGATTATCCTGCCTGGGCACGCAGCATACAGTAAGCTAATCTTCAGGTTTAGTTTGTCTGTGTTCCTGCCAGCACAAAATAGAAGATGGAAATCAGAGAACAAAGGCAGTGGGTATAGAATTTAGCTTGTCCCGTGGTGGACAGATGAACAAAGTGTGCAGGGGAAAGGAGGAGGTGGGGATCGTAGGCTGAAAAAAGGAACTGGGACAGCGGAACAGGGAGAATATCATGGGGAAGCAGAAGTGTATTTCCATATTGAGCTTTGGATGCTTAAAGTTCCTTATACATGAAACTCAGAATGTTGGGCACGCCACTTGTCTGGGGTCACTCTGTGCAGTGCAAGGAGATCTGAAATGATCTGCAGGAAGTCTGTGGAGAATCCTGTCTTTATCCCGATAGCAACAGAGTGCCATCTTTTTACTGCCCTCCTTTGCTCCTCCTCTTCCCCTGTCTGCATCGCACAGAGTCCTGTTTCTCCAGATTTCACCTGTCTAAAATCTGTGGCCCCCGACTTGTCCCAGAGCTATTAAAACAGACTCTTATCGAGCTTGTGGGTGGACAAAAGCTGTGCCGGCTACAGCAGCTTCTGGACTGAGCAGCCAGTTCTCTGCTTGGTGTGGCTTCTTTCTCTGGAGTGTGCTGCTGTCGGTGTCTAAGTCCATGGTTGTACCTTTTTGCCACCTCCATTCTGAGAGCAGAGCCAATGCCCTTTTCTTTACAGAGGAGAACAAGGGCTGTGGGGTGTACGTTGTTTTTCAGACACTGATTTTATTGATTTCACCACATTAACATGAAACTAGGAAGAAAGGTAGTTCCAACAAGAATGTAAAATAAAACAGCATTAGAAATACCACAGCTACAGCAGGATTTGTATCACACCAAACTAATTTGTGCTTTAATATTGTAAAGGTGCTTTCACTTCAGTGCAGTAAAAAAGTACAAAAGAAAGGAAAATATTATTTCCAAGCAAAAAAAGTTTACTGTGAGCGTAGTTTTTGGTCTTTTCTTTAGTGGCTATTAATCTCACAAGGTAGTGGCCAGATTATAATAACTGACAGAATAAAAGCTAACAATGAGTAGAAGCAGTGCCTTGATGTGACATGGCTAGAGGGGGAAGAGTCTTTGCACCACCTAGATTAAGGCATCTGCTACCTGAGAGGCTGGCATTGCCAGGTTCCTTCTGCGATCGCACAGGTAACCTTCTCCAGACGCTTTTTGATTCATATGGCTGCTTCTGACCTGGGCATCTCTTTTTCACCACTGGACCTTGAAGAGATTTGCTGTTAATTCAGGCATCTGAATCACGTATCTCATGTTAAGTAGTGTGGGAAAAAAGCAGGACAGTTCCCTTGCAGTAGGAGCGCTCACCTGCACTCCTTTACAGCGTGAAAGAAGATGTTCTCCTCTCTGCCCCTCCCTCCTCCTCTTTGCTAGCATCACGTCCCTCGAATACCGCTTTCTTTTACAGGGCAGCTCCCAATAATGGCATAAATGTTTGGCCACAGGATGCCAGTAGACTAATGGTCTGGAATGTTCAATTAGCGTGCAGTCCTAATTGAGGCATCTGTCGGCTGTGGGCTCTCCTCTCCTGGGAGGGCAGACCAGGAATGCCTCCTCCGCAGCTGGCTGTTGCAGTTCCAATGCTCTCATCTGCTGAGGAGCGTACCCCAAACATCAGGCTTGCGGTGTGTGTGGAGAGCAGGTGTTTCTCCTGCAGGAGCCTGGCCTGACACGCTCACTGCATCTGCCACCTAAAGTCTTCCTCTACGCACGTGATTTACCTGTCCAGAACAAGGGAGGCCTCCACTCACTGCTGTACTCACAGTCTCCAAAATCTTCAGAGGGTCTCGATATTTTCCTCTTAAAATATCTTACATAGCGTATACCAAAGTAATTTTCATTCTGGCCTTGCAGATCCTTGCTGATGTGCTTTTATCAGTTAAGAGCTGCTTTCCTTGGAGGGATGTGATTTGTCAGGAACAAGCTCACGGGTTTTTGAGGTGTCTTCTTGTCCTATTGTGCAGTCAGTAGACTTGGTGTGTGCAGTTACTTGCCAAATTGCACCCACAAAAATCACAATGTTGCCAGTGAAAATCCCACTTTGGAAAATGTTAGCAACTGTACAGTGATACGGCAGGCATAAAATTAAAGAGATAAAATCAAAGTACTGTAACTTAACCTATAGTCAGAAGGATTATGTTTAAAAATGATTACACTATTAGTTAACAAATCCTTGGGGTAAATGTAAGGTAAAGTAAGTTAAGTAAGATACAGGTCAGTCAACCATCCCATCAGAGGAAAGCTATTATATTATTACATCTCATATTCATCCTAAAATTCCTTTTTATGGAAACGTCTTTTATTCATGTAGGGAAAAGAAGGAGTAGGAGGGAAAAATGAAGAGAACTAAAGCATCCTCCCATCAAATGCCTGACCACGTTGCAGAAAGACTGCAGTCACTTCCAGAAGGTGCTCCATTAATGGTGAGTAATAATCAGGTACATTGGTCCTCAGAGCTTCCTCCCAGTGTTTATCTTGCAACAGTCACATAACAGTAGATGGCTCTTGTGAGATGACGTGTTTCTCCTTAGTCTCTTCAATGTTGTGTTCCCCTCAGGTAAATCTCACTGGCATTTGTTCATTGGATAGGTTTTGGGTGAAGAAACAGAACCATACTATTCTAGGCCCTGGTGAAATCGTGCTGTGAGGCAGCTATGGTGTTAATATTTCCTGGAGAACTCACTGATTCTCTTAGTTTGAGAATGGCAAATGCTGTAGCCCCAGGGAACAGGTGACCACAAGAATGGAGGGTCGTACAGTTTTCAGTAGCGACTGACATAGAGACCTTCAGTAATGCCAGGCAGTCCTTAAGGCAAAGCGAGTGATGCAACACTTACTAATGAATGCTTTGATGTATTTTTACAGTCCAGTAGAGATGTCATGCTCTGCAGTGGATGGTGTGAATGTGGAATTAACTCTTTCTAATTTTTCCGCATAAAGAGTTGGACATTTTTTGCAGAGGTGGGCTGCAACGTGCTTTCGGAAAAAGGCATAAAGATATTTCCTGAATTTTTCTCCGACAAATGCGTAGATCACAGGATTGATACAACAGTGGATCATGGATATTGTTTCTGTCACTTGGATTGCTTTCTCCAGTTGAGCTTTGATTTCACAATCTGAGATGAAAAATGAATTTTGAAATGTATGCAAAAAAGAAGAAATATGGAAGGGTGTCCAGAAGATGAAGTAAAAAATCATGATCACAAAAATAAGTCTGACTGCCTTCTGTTTTTTCTCATTCTTACATCTCAGTAAAGTTTTTAGAATTTGTGAGTAACTGAAAATCATAATGATCATTGGAACAATAAGTCCCAGAATGTTCATCTTTAAAATAAAAGAGTACTTCCAATTTATTGTGGAATCGCTTGGATAATGAGCACTGCAAGTGTAACGTAAATTTTCCTTTTGGCTTTTGTGAAATACTATCCCAGGAACAGAAGCAAAAACAGTTACAGCCCAGGTGACAACGCTGGCGAGGATGCCGTAGGTGACTGTCCTGGCTTTTAAAGCAAACACCGCGTGCACGATGGCCAGGTACCTGTCCAGGGTCAGCAGGATGATGAAAAAGATCCCGCTGTAGAAGCCAAGGAGGTAGACACCAGAGAGAATTTTACACAGCGCATCCCCAAAAATCCAGTCGTGAGCAGCGTAATAAGCCCAGAAAGGGAGAGAAAATACAAAGAGCAAATCAGAAATTGCCAGATTGAGCAGGTAGATGTCAGTCATACTCTTCAACCTCTTGTATTTCACCAGGATAAGGATAACGAGCAGGTTGCCCGTGAGGCCGAATATCACCACCAAAGAATAAAGCGGTGGCAAAAGGTTTGCTGCAAAGTGCTTTTCCTCAGTTCCTGAGCATGGTGCTGAATCGCCGTAGTCAAATTCTGTTGTCAGTGCCCAGTCAGCAATTTCCGTGGTCTGATTTTCCATGGTGTGTTTGTCTGGAAAGGAAGAAAAGGATGTTAGAGTGGAGGAAATGCCAAGCATGGCAGTGAGGGGAATGAAACATGGGTGAAACACAACTGACTGCTGCTTGTTTGGGTTTTTTGTGACATCTTGGGAACCTTCCTGCCTGTGGAACTGGGGTCCTGGAGGTGTAGAAATGGCCTTAAATGGCCTTTGCACAGTACTGAGCATACTCACCGGCTGGACGTGCTGTCCTGGGTGTTGCAGAGCAGCCCGTCAGCAGTGTTGGTCCGGCTCAGAGTGGCAGATGCTGTGTCCTTCACAGGGTCTGCGTCAGGCGTAGACCATGGAAGCGCGCTGGCCTTGGGTGGCTCTGGAATGGAGACAGCACAGAGTCCTGCAGGAAGAACAGATCGGCAAACGCCTTGTCAAATGGCATAAAAGATGGCAGTTGCTCTCAGCGTGGCCCTCTAACACCTGTATCTGTTGTGGCATCTTCCTGTCAATTGAGAGACCTCCCCAGTGCTCGAGGGTAAAAGAAGTTTTGATTCCTTGACTCAGTAGCTGTTTAGCAGCCATGACTCAGGAGCTCTGAAGTTTGGATCAACTAAGTGTCTTGGGCAGGCGCAAAGGTGAGAGGCACGTATGGCCCCTGCTACGAGCGTGCATGTGTAGCGGTTGCTTGCTATTGTCCTTTATCCTTTGTTAGTCAGTGTTTCCAGTGAGATGACAAGTAATTGAGGAAGTACAAGAGCTGCCCAAACTCTGTCCCTCCAGCTTTTTGTTGTAGAGACTGTTGGAGGGACTGGGCTTCCCTTGCCAGAAGGAGTCAGAGCCCGGGAGGTGAGTGGTGCAGCAGAGCTGTGAAAGCCCTTGGGCAAGTTCTGTTGTGGTGGGAGCAGGTAAAGGCTTGTGATGTGCTGTCAGCCCTCGGCGCAGGGAAATGGAAGTGTTTGGTAGCCACTCAAAGAGAGCCATTTGCTGCCTGGTAGGCTCATTCTTCCTGTCACGTCATGGCAGATTGGTGGCTGCTCGCAGCAGGCTGATGGTTTTGAAATCTGCATTTGCCTGGCAGTTTTGATGCCGTGACAAAGGCAATTTGCTGTTCTCTTGACGAAGGCAACAGCATGCTCCAAAGACAGAAGGCTTGAGGCAGCGTGCCTGCTCCGCGCTCCCTGCCTGCTCCCGCAGCGCAGCAGCGCTTGCTCCCTTCCTGCTCACGGCCCCGCCGCGCGCGTCTCTCCATGGCGAGGTCTGCCTCGCGTGCTGCAGACGCCTTTTGCAGAGACCACATTCGCAAAACCACCATTTCGTTCTCTCTGCGCTTGAACTCTGCAGAGCCAGATGTCACTGGAGAAACAGCCTGTGGGTGGAGTGACACAGAGGCAGGCCCTCGGTCTGCTTTTTAGTAAAAACTCGATTTAGTTACATGGTGGGCCGTTCTGAGCTGTAGCATGGGAATTTTCTGGAGTGTTCTAAGCTCCTGTCAGCCTACTCAGCTGTTTGAGGAATGGATTATTTCCCGATATGTAATGGCAGACTATTCAGTTTTAATTCAGACCCTAGTTTTAATCTGGGTCTTTATGTCAGTGGAGATATATTTATAATACAAATAATCTTCTTGAACAAATTTTACTGATTACAGAGTGTTAAAACAGTTTATGCAAAAGCAGGCAACTGAGTCAAATCTAAGGTAGAAATACAAGAGCAGGAGAGCTTTCTCTTGGGTCGCCTCCTTCCCTTCTAATTTATCCTGTGTGCTTAACACACAAAAGCATCTAATTTATGAGCAGCCCAGTAAGAGGCTGTTCTTGTTTCCCCTCAGAGGACTGGTTACTTTCTGCATCTCCAAGAAGGTGGGTACAGTGAAGTGTGACCAAGCCCTGGGCCAATACCTGCACCCTGGGCAAGAGTTCTTGCGGAGAAAATGGGGTTACAGCTTGCATGGGAGAAAATTTTGTTTTCTTAATCATTGTAACATTGTGAGCCAAAAGAAATATAGCTTCATTTTTTAAAGTTTTTTACAGAGCTGCACTTAGGGCGACATCAGAGATTCTTGTAATAAGGAAGTAGCTCTGAATCACGTCTTCTCAGATCTCTGTGTTTTGGCTGCTTTGAGAGAAGCCTTTCTAGCTTTTGAGTGTTGGCTGTTACCTACAGTGTGTCACCTTTAGCTGCAGCAGAGTCTAGGTGCTGGTGTGACTGTCAGACATTGCCATGTTACAGCAACTCAGGCAAAGAGGCTCCTGAGTTGCTGTACTGGCTCACTCAGGGATGGCAGCTCTCACAGCTTACCGAGTCTGCTGTGCCCTGAAGGGGATCTGGACAACGTTTCCTCACAGAAATGAGAAAATTTGATAACTACAAGTGAGAAGAGTATCTGTTCATTAATGGAGCCTCTTATCTCGAAGCTGAATGACCCCCAACCTCCCTTTCTACAGTCCAGGACAAGGTTTCTGTTTTGAAATGTATGAACGAGTAACAGCGCGGTACTGCGCCTGCCTCGCTCTCCTCCTTCTCACAAGCGGCAGGCAGGGTTTGTCATACAGAGCAAGAAATTGCTTAAGGACTTGCAGTCAGCTTCAGAGTATGTGTCAGCAGCATCTGAGCCACTTCATGAAGAGAGAGAAGTACAGTGTAGCTCAGAGTAAAACTGAAACTTCAGTGAAGAAAAATAATAGCCCGTGTTCTGATAGCAGGTGTTGCATGAAAGGTGCCCAGTGTTCCCTGCTAACAGCTCGCTCTCTTTAACGTTCCCTTTCCAGGAGGAGTCTGGACAGGCAAAACTGCAGAGCAGACTGTGCTCAAGCACCAAGGACATCCTGGGGAGCAAGCATAAAAGTATGTACTTCTCTTGAGTTACCCAGAAAGCTGAAGGAAAATACACAAGTGTCAACTAAATGCTGTACCTAAGACTCTGAGCTGATAGTTTCCCTCAAACATATCTCTTCATGTGGTAGTGACCACAGGGTTTCCTTCAGGATATGACTGGGGAAAAGCTGTCCCTTCCAAAATTGAACCTTGCTTTGGAGACCTCTTCCTCTTCTGTAACAGCAGAAACAGCTCTCCGAATTGCTTGCCTCCTAACTGATGAGATTTTTTCATCCCTGCAGAACTTTTAAGGAAAAGTATTTTCCAGGCTGGAAAAAACAGGCTTAATTCTCTGCAAACACTCCAGATCCAATTGTTTTCATTCCCCATCAAAACCAGAAAGGCAGTCTTGCAAAAATTCTGCGCTTTTCTGCGGTTAGATAGGGTCAGTCTATGCAGTCACAAGACTAAAGAAGTAGGATGTGTTCTTACATAAACAAATGTACAGTAAAAGACTAGCATAAGCACTGAAAAGAAGCACTCCTGAGAAGGAGAAATTTGAGATAGCTATTAAATTAAGCTTCCTTCAAATCACAACTGTATGTGTAAGAAGGCTGTTCTCTTGGGTAGCGTAAGTTCTCTGCTAGTATTTCTGTCCAGGGGGGTTTCAGCGTCTCTGCTTCAGCTGATTCAGGTAAAACGTTGAATTCAGCATAATTCAAACAACAGTTATAGTCACAACCATTCTGGGGATGAACTCAAGTATAAAAAAGAAGGATAATAATCTGGAGTGGAGATTGCCAACATATGTCGTAGGATCACGCCTCGGTCGTGTTATTGTTTTAAGAGTCTCCACAGAGAGAATTTCAAGCCCCCTGCTCTGGGACTGTCCACTGTTCCTGGCAAATGACAGGGAAATTCTCCCATGAAAGCAAATCTTGCTATAGCTGTGGATTTGATAGATGACAAAAAAAAAAAAAAAAAAAGAAATTCTATATTCTTAGACTGTTGTAGCTTTTTTGCTAGTACCCAAGTGGCAAGTGGCATTTATCCAAGCAGAGGAGCTCACCTCTCCTTGTGTGTGAGCATAACACAGCTCCTGTGTAGTACTGATGAATTTTATTAATGTAAAGCCTCATTAACAAAAATTGCAAAACAGATCCTGACTGGCCATAAAGCTGATAGCTCTAGTTGAGAGATGGAGGAGAGGCTTTCTAGTGTGGTGGCTCAGAGACATCACATTAAAAAGAGGAACCAATCCCAAAGAACATATCCCTTCTTAACATGATAATGAAACACCACCTCTAACAAATTAAACGCTTGTATAGTACAAAGAAACCATGTGATAGGATAGCGATGAAGAACATCTGCCATCTGCATCTGATAGAGCAAGATGTGGCTTAGATTTGAGAGGTTAGGTGGAGGGTGAAGGATTTAATGTCTGATCAGTTTAGAGCCTTAGTGGAATACATTTGCAAGCTACTGACCTTCTGGAACAGCTTTGAAACCAAGAAACAAGTGTCTCAAAGAAAAATTATAATGTTCTATACCATTTGTCCAGTTCAATTCGCTACTCACATTTAGCCTTACCCTGCATTGTAAGCTAGTTACACGTCCCAGTTGTTCTTGAAGACAGCGTCTCTGCTTGAAAGGTAGCTCCACTGCTGCTGTCCTTAAGCACATATACCTGCCCACTGAGTGAATCTATATCTATATATACGCATTTACATGTCAAAAAAGGGAAAAAAAAATCAGCTACTCACTGTTATATCAGGCTTGTTTTGTCTGACCGTGTCTTCTTCTTCTTTGTGAACAAACACATAGTCAAACCCTATATCTGAAAATAGGAAACTGCACTTCCTGTGTGATCGGTTGCAAAACTTTATTACAAGAATCAAGAGCATGGTTCTTCTTTTTCTGACAATGCTTGGTTTCCAAGCTGAGTTCAGAAGGGAGGGATGAGGGCTTCTTGGGCATCTACTTGTTCTGCTCCAGCTGGAACAGTCAGTTTCTGAACTACTGCATCTCTACGGGGCTGAGACTGGGTGGTTAAATTCAATAAAATCCTGTTCCCAGGACAATAAGTATTTCTAGCCGCTCGAGACACTTTTGCTGCTCAGCAGAAAGTGGTGTGAAATACCTGGCACAGAGAATGTGTGCTTTTAAAATTAAATCTAGGTCTCCAGAATGACTGCTGAAACAACACTGCCAAGGTATCATTCACGTTCACTGTCACTGACTGACTTCTACATCGTTCTCCCTTTCAGCATCACTAATAGAAAAGAATCTGTAAGAAAAACTAGGATATGTTTATACTATGCAAAGCAGCGTGAGGTTAGACAGCGTCACACTCCCCTTAGGTGAGCATTGTGAGGGGACACAAGTCAAGGTCGAGGTCTCGGAGCTAACAAGGTCCAGCAGAGCGCTGTGTGGTGGAGACCCCTTCCTTGAACCTCTAGTGTCATTTTTGCAAAGCCCGTTGTATGATGTCACACTTCTGAGGGGCAAGCTGGAACCTGCAGCTCATTCCCCTTTTGATCTGGTGATATTGCAGGATTGAAAGCAATAGAAAGACAGACATTAAAATAACAGAAAGTGGTTAAAATGTGCTTTTGCTTCAGAGGCAGGAAGCAGAGTTGAGTGTACAGGCTGGTGTCCCACACTTCGTTTTTAAAACATTCGCTTCACCAATGCCATGGGCACTGCAGCTGCAGCCTCCAGCTGTTGGAGTGACAACTGATGTCTCTGTGGGTGATCGTTACCAACCAGGACTGATTAATAATTTGGCCACTTATCTGCTCCCCGAGGAGTCATTTTACAATTTTATAGCAAGGCTACATTTTCAGGTTTGCAGGTTTTTGGCAGCAGCTGCCAGCCATTTTCTGTAGGAGTGCAGTACTCCAGAAGAGCTGTAAGGCTGGCTCGTGCTACAATTGTAGCTGGATTTTTTTGCTTCCCAGACAATCCCTGTGGAGTTTCAATAAAACCAGCGATGCACAACCTGGCCACACGTCTCCCACAGAGTATGGAAGAGGCTTGGGGAGCGGTTTCAGAAGCAGCGCCTAAGCAAGGCTTTAGGAAGAGCGGTCTCTGTGATGACTAGGAGAACATAAATGTTTCCTGTTGATCTGGAAGGGGCTGTGTGGATTTTTCTGTAAATACTGACTGCAAATGACTGAAAACCTTCAAGCCTGAGGAGGGGCTTTTCTCAGCTCCAAAATGGGGGTTCCTTTGGAGTCTGTTGTCCAGGTTCTACGGGTGGGTGTAATTGTCTGGGGGTACCAGAAGTAATCCTTGCCCTCTTCTCTCCCTGTCTTGTGACACTGGGGCTTCCTTCTGCCTTTTTCAGGGACTTTCTGGAGTCACCAAGCTCCTTCTTTTTGCTTGCTCTATCAGTTTGCCCAAGCAAAAAGCAGTTATGGCTGAAACTAGCAGAGGCAGCCTGTAAGTGACAGCAAGTTTTGGAAACTTAGAAAACACAGCACTTTGGGATTGACTCCTTCCCATGCAGGAGAGGAAAAAGACCTGGGTGTGTAGCAAGCAGACTATGCAGACAGTACTTTCTAAACAAATATGGGAGAAAAAAACGTATACAAACCTGCATGCATCCATACATTGATAGAGCTGCTAAATTTGAAGTCTCTCAGGAATGGATAAATTATTGTTTTCATTTTCTCTCTTACACAGATCAGGCCTAGGAGAGATGACAGAAGTCATCCTTGGAAGACCTACTTGATGGTTTCATAAGCTGTGAGGTAAGCAGCAGTCTTGAATTTGGTGTGGTGGCTTTGGATCCTTGTGATGGGGAGTGAGTGAGTCGTGGCTCACAACTGCCTCTAATTTCAGAAAGAAAGCACACTTTTGCAGACATTGTTTTGAAAGTTTTAATTCTTTGTGCCTCCAGTCTGCGGGCTTAGATTGAAGACAAATGGACAGTGCTTTGGGGCTGCCTGAGTTCCACACAAGAGGACTTTGCTCAGTCTATTTGTAGCTAAATCGTTCCAGACTCCTTTGAACTGAAGGCTGTAGGAATTGTCTCTCCGACCCTTCGCTGGTACTCGGCTAGCTAGTCTATAGCCAGAGGACAGAGGAGGGCATCTGCAGAGGGTAACTGCCTCTGTCTTAAGCTACTTCATCTTAGGCTAGAAAGAATCACCGTATGGAGAGGCCTCCCTTTAGCCCTAGAAAGAGCCTAGACAACAACCAGTCCTGCTAATGACCCACCCAGAAGCAGGAAAAGATTTACTGGGACATTATGAAGACTGTACCCTGCTCACACCCATGAAAACTGTATGTGCTCCCCATCCTGGCACCAAAGTAAGGCTTGAAGGCTGCCCTCCTCTTCCCCGACACCCTCATGCCCACGCAGGTGTTCTAAATGGGCACTGTGTTTTAGAAGAGTTAGCA
Source organism: Eurystomus gularis (assembly GCA_013400335.1). Taxonomy (NCBI): domain Eukaryota; kingdom Metazoa; phylum Chordata; class Aves; order Coraciiformes; family Coraciidae; genus Eurystomus; species Eurystomus gularis. The sequence goes on along the minus strand of VZZY01015120.1, from coordinate 10,242 downwards.
AGACACAAAAGCAAAACACAGCTTCTGTTGATGGCATATGAAAGTTGCATCGTCAGCTGCTCAGGTGTCATAGCACTTCTTCACGGCTTTGCGGCATTTCACAGAGCCCCGGAGAAGTAAGACTCGACAACTGAGATGTAAGTCAGTTGGGAGTTCAACTTGTTCTTTAGATATTCTGAGCTGCTCAGAGGAAGCACGACACCAGCAAATACCAGTGCAGTCTGCCCTTCATGGTAACCTCTTGAGCACACACATCACGCTGCTTCGTTCGGTTTGCAGGAGCCGTCCTCCCACCTGAGGAACTGGTTATTTGGGGTTCTTTCTGTTGTAGTTCACTAGCGTGCCGGATTGGGCCCTATTTAATGTACACTACCCAGACCCTTCCTGGACTGCAGGATTTCTGTTTTCCTTCATAATTACCTCTCTAGTTCTGTTCAGATGTATCTGAGTGCTTCACAGACATTACAGTATTCTCCCCACATTTAGGACATGAACATTACAGTATTTGTCTTCTCACCACATTTAGACCATTATCTCAATTTTTTGCAATGAGGAAGCTGAAGTGCCCAGGTTATGAACAACACTGCCAAGCATCTATAAAGATGGGGAACCTGGTTTGTGAACTGTTTTTCTCCAAAGGAAAGTGTTATGCTGGGGCATGGTTCCCATCTGGTGTAGCTGCTGGTTCTTGGTCCTCACATTGAGCCCTGGAGCATGAGGAACACAACCTCAGAGGCCATCTGTGAAAATCGAAGTTTAAGAGGAAAGGGAAGGTGCTTAATTTATATGTTAGAAGTAGACACTCCAGGGTGGGTAGGATAATTTCAGGCCCAAGTGTCTTTGTGACAGGCTTGGAGGTTTCTGAAGTATTTGTGGCCCAGGACTTGGCATCTCTGAAATATAATTCTTCCCTGATTTTGCTTCCCAGGTATCTGCAGGACAATGACACTGAATCTGAAAGACACAAGCAGCCCCAGACAATCTTCAGTCACCTCAGAGACTGGCCTCACACTCCTGTGCACCCGTCTGGTGGAGCCTGCTTTGTTTCTGAGAAAACTCTTCATGGAGAGTCCAGCAGCCTGAAGCCAGCTTGGTAGCCACGCTACACCAATTTATAGACATACTGAATCTGACCCTAAGCATCTTCCAGCAGGTTTTATTTACAGGGTGGAGACACGCTTGCCTTAGTAACTTCTGTAACAAAAATATAAGAGAACACTGGGCTTCAGGTAAGTCAGCAAAACCTCCTTTCTCACAGTCCACAGCAGACTAACCGCACCACAAAGCCTGTGATACCACAGACTGTGCTCTTCTCCGTCCCCAGCAAACGAGGATTGCTGTGGTATCCTCTTACTATCGTGTGGTAAATTGTTCTGCATTCTCTCTCTTTTTTTTTAAGGGCAGTACTAATTGCCATCTCATAACGGGAATGAAAGAGCTGGCTTGCAGCCCTGTCCAGCAGCGCGATACCGAACACCTGCTCTGTTAGCTGAGCGGTTGTGCACGGGCTGTTTGTGCCACTGCGCCCAGCAGGGTCGGTGTTAGCAAGTGTGACACGAAGCCAAGTCCTTCTGTGTTTGTGCAGCTCTCAGATCACATTGCAGTAGTTGTTTTATGCCGGTATCTTTAGCACATGCAAACTAGTTTGCTCTTCTTCTTGGGAAAGATTGTGTAAGTGTTAAGACGAAAGCACACCACAAAGAGGTGATAAAAATAACTTCAACTGAAAAGCTATTTCAGCAAGAGAATTCGACGAATTTCTGCCGAGGTTGTACTCAAGTATGCTGGGATCGAGTCCTCCATAAAGCTTTCAGTGAATCTTAGTCAAAAAAAGGTGTTTGTATTGCCTGGAGTGCACTTGGATTCACCTGAAATCTCTAAACCAAACTACTGCTGGCGTGTTTCTTCAGTGAGTTACACCAGTGCTCCACTTTACACTTCTTCAAGTCACAATGTATTTTCTGTATTATTAGCACTTGTCCTTGGACAGTGAAGTTTACTGTCTGTTACTGGTTTTCACACTGATGAGGGACCGCTTCTTAAATTCTAGTTGTTCATATGTTAAATGCATGAAACATTAAATACACAGTGCTCACCACTGGCACTTCCAGCTTCCCTCTCTCCACTCATTTCACTGAAAAGACTGTCAGGTGAGTCTAAGCCCCACAAGCCTGTGGTTTTTTCCCTGAAATCTGGGAATCTCTTCTGGGATATAGCCTAATATTTTCTCTGTCTGAGGAAAAAGCCTGGAAAAATTAGGGCCAGAGGCTCAGGACATCTGCCACAACCTGGAAAAGCTGTATCAGAAAGCTGTGACAAGTAAAACCACAATTTATTAGCTAGCTTGAGAATCAGTGAGTGCGAAGGAGGAGAAGAACAGGACGACCCTGTAGGAGAGGAGACAGGCTGACCAGCTGACGCTGGAGTGCACTGGGTTGGATGAGAGTGGACACCTGAGCCGGACACCTCTCCAGCTCAGGAGAACGAAAGGAACTGCTGACAGAGAGAGAGAGAGAGAGAGGTTGCCCATGGAAGTCATCTAAGGGCCACCAGAGTTTCAGCAGACCTCTGCGATCTTTGGGTTTGTAAAGAAAGTTGAAGTCAGGCAAGCTTCAGAACTGAGTGGTGTTTCCACCACTTCTGTTTTCAGCAGAAAATTGTAAACCACAGAAAGTTTTGTATCTCACTTCTGGGTTAATTTATTAATGCATTTGGGGTTTGTGTTGGATAATGTGTTTGGAGGAGGAAGAAACCCTGCAGTGAGTCCAGCAAAACCTGCTTCGTTACTTGTTCGGTTAAGGCTTCACATATCATTTGGGCTAAATTCTGCTGTTCCACCCACACACAGAGCATGACTACAGTGGGAGCTGGACGAAAAAATAGAAACCAAAGAGTTTGACCCTTGTAACCCAGAGAGAATCCTAGTCCACTGCTGCAAACATTGCTGTGTTAACAATGCAAGAGTTTGGGACATTTTAGGTTCACACTTGCAGAATTTCATGGTGGCATTGGGAAGAATTGTGCATGTTTGGTGCGTTTCACTTTGAATGGCAAAAAAAGGCATGATCTTGGGGAAAATCACAGCGCTTTTGACCGTCTTGTCTTTTTGAAATTTGAAATTCTGCAAGGCAAATAAACAATTACTGAAAAATAAGAATTTAGGGACCTTACCCCTTATTCCTTTTTATTTCTTCTGATTAGCAAGATGGCATGTATGATCCAAGCCTGTGTTTTAAAACCAGAAGGCCCCTGAATACTTTCTTTACCTAAAACCGCTCTTTGCTTGGTTTTGGTCTTTTTTTTACACAGATGTTGACAAAAGACAGCGAGCAGGGCAAACATTTTGCTGTGTCACAGGTGCCCAGTTTCAGTCAGAAAAGCTGCCAGGTTTCTTTCAGCTGCCCCTGTTTCTTTTCCATCAGTAAAGCGCCTGCGCAGTACAGAAACTCCACAGAAATGTACGAACAGGGGGACTTCTTTCTAAATACCTAGAAGTTTTCTGACAAGTCAAACAACGTGGTAGTTGAGCTGCTGGGCATTTCTTATCCATTGAGGAATAAAACCTAGAAATGTTCATTTCCTTTCCTTACCCTAATCTAGGCTTGTGAGTCGTTAGAGAGGCTTCCTGGACCCGAGACAAAAAGGTGCAGTTAACGTGTTTATTCAAAGACAGCATTTCTGAACTGGCACAAGATGCTGAGGGATGGCAGACGAGGCGGAGCCACATGCCATTTGTGATGCGCTGGGGCACAGGGCTAGGGGGCCCACACCTCCAGCGGTGACGCAGACCCCCAGGCTGCTTTGATGACGTCATACTGCGTGTCGGGGCCTCTGCGAGTCACCGGTATAGAGGACTCTGCTGTTCCTGAAGGTCTCACCACGGAAGGCTGCCTTGGGAGGCAGCAAGTCTGGGGACCCCCCCCCAGCTGTGCCCCTCTGAGCGTCCCACAGCAAAGCAGCAGCACCCGGAGCTGAGGGACTTTATCTGGGAGCTGGAGCCAAGGGGGAGCAGTGGCTGAGGTGATTCCCTCTTCACAACATGAAGTGATCCCGGGCCCGTCCCCTTCCCCACTTCCCAGAGGGTGTCCCAGGGACAAGGATTCAGGTATGGATAGTTTCCACAAGGCAGAGCATATTTGGGGGTGAGGCAGAAGTGATACTTTCATCAGAAGAGAAAATAAGGACTAGAGGAAGCACACTGCTTGCTGAAATGGATTAAAAGAGCTCTACAAATTAAAAATCATTCTGTGGCAAGCTTGCAGGGTCAGCATCTTACAAAGGCATCGGTGCTCTTAGGAAACTAAGGTTGCTGCTCACTGTGCTGTAGTTCAGAGCGTGTGCCAAAAGGAGGCATAGATATACTGGTCCTCCCAAGAGGAGGCTGCACGCATGGTATAACCTCCAGGGCCCTGCTGGAGAAGCACCAGAAGAAGGCAGCTCAGGTAGGCTCACAGGAACTCCGCGCTGTTGGAGCAGCCGGAGAGCTGGGTGGGCACTGAAGACGACTGACCAGCTCCCACAGCTCCTCTGACGGGGCTGGGGAGGACACGGACACAGGACTGAAGTAGTCCTTTAAGGTGGGCCTTGAACGTCACTCCCGCAAAGGCGTAGATCATGGGGTTCAGGCAGCAGTGGATGAAGGAGATGGTTTCCGTCAGCTGCAGGGCCAGGGCTATCTGGTAGCTCGCCCTGCAGTCATTGATGATGTGCAGGCTCTGCAGGGAGTCGAGGAACAGCGTGATGTTGAAGGGGGTCCAGAAGAGGAAGAAAACAATGACGATGATGAAAATCATCTTGATCGCCTTGATCTTGTTCCGATTTTTGCATTTTTGCAGGTTTTTCAGTATCTGGGCGTAGCAGCAAATGAGGATGCTAAGGGGAATCAAGAGGCCTAGGATATTGGCTGCAAACTGAGAAGCGACCTTCCAGGTATTGTCGCCTGGGGGGTACGTGGGGACACACTGCACAGACTGCTCGATTTCGAGCTGCTGGCTGAACATGACGTTGGGTACAGAAGCCAAGCCAGCCACCAGCCACAGGATTAAACTGATAATGATGCCACAAGAGGCTGTCCGAATCCTCGTGGCATAGACAGCGTGAACAATTGCTATATACCTGTCTATGCTCATGAGGGTGATAGAGAAAATACTGCTATAAAAGCCTGTGTAATAAATGCCAGCCATTATCTTGCACATGGCATTGCCAAAAACCCACTGGTCTGAAGCGTAGTGGGCTTGGAAAGGGAGGGGCACAACGAAGAGGAGATCGGAGGCAGCGAGGTTCAGCAGGCAGATGTCGGTCATGGTCGTCAGCCTTTTCCTGGTCAGGAGAACCCAAAGGACCAAGGAGTTTCCCAGAAGGCAGAAGATGAACACAAGGCAGTAAAGGATGGGCAGAAAGAGGGATTTGAACCTGCGAAAGCCATTTCCTTCGTTGCAGGGAGCCGTGTTTTCATCATATCCATAGTCATATTCCGTGGTGCCAAGGAACTGGCTCGTGGGATTCATCTCAGATACCTGTGCAGGAAAGAGCAAGGGATAAATGTCTGGGTGTCTGGCACAGGACTCCCAGGGTGGCTTCTGCCTTTCTCTGTGCTACACTGAGCCCGTGGCTCAGCCTCCAGGCTCAGAGGGGCTGCAAAATGCACTCTTGGCCTCACAGGCTGGACAAGAGCAGCTGTGCCACCCAAAAGGCTGCGCCTGGAGCGTGCCAGCCGCTCCTCTGCGTGGGTGAGTGTGAGCACTCGGATGCCTTTGGTTTCCCTGAAATTGCCTCAGTGCCAGAGAGTTAGCCCCTCGTCCTTACAGTGACAGGGAAAAATCCACGCTCTGAATAGTCATAATGGCACAAAAAGGTACAAAACCCGCACTTGACCTAAGAATCTGGATCTCCTTGTGCTCCCCGGGGTGGGGAAGCTTTTTGCCTGTGCCAGAAGGACCGTTATAAAAGAGTCTCGACTGAAGAAAGCCATCACCCAGCAGCATGACCACACCTTTAACCGAGCTGATCAGGGCCAGATACTGGCACAGAGTGCAGAGACATGTGAACTCATTTTCCATGGGTGGGCACAGGATTGCTTACAAAAAACCTGTGCAGCAGCAAGGAGTTGGCAAGGCTGCACGGCCGAGCTGCAGCCCGGAGGAAACAGCATTTCATTGTTCCTGCCACTCCTGCCCCACTCAGGTTTCTAGTTTAGAGAAAAAGTGGTGTTTTCTCTGTCATTTCTGAAGAATTACAATGAAGACAGCTTTGAAGTAGCCTGACCTGCTCTCCAAAAGTGAGTCAGTGCCTTAGTCACCCTTTCTTTTTTTCTTACAGATGTCACCTCTTGACCCCTGTAGAAGGGGATCTGGTTTGCAGGGTGAAGCATTCACAGTTTAAGAATCATAGAAGTAAAGGTTCTTTTAAAGGACCTTTTCAAAGGAGTTTGCCTTGTTGCTGCTAAGATATTTGCATGTTTCTTGTGCACTGCGTCTCTGTTAACGCTTGCATGCAGCTTGATCACATCTTGAAAGAGCTTCAAAGGCACAGAGTTTCCAGGAGGGAAGAACCATTTCTAACAATCACTGCTGTTAAGCTGCAGCAATAATACGAAAACCAGCAATTAATTCATTAAAAGTAGAGGGCACACTGAGTTTAAAATAGACACAAAAAGAAAGAGAACAGTGAAAATTTTCATATTGACGAGCAAGGAATCAGAATTCCCCCCTTCTTGCCCACATTGTGCAGGGACCCGTACGCACAGCCCGGAGGCAGCGGACGCCCTGTGCTCCAGGTTGGGCTGCTGCTTGTGCCTCGTTGTTCGTGCAGCAACAGGCAGGGGTAGAAAATATTTCCTGCTACTGCTTTTGATGTGTGACCCCGACACACTGCGACCGCAAGCGCTGCAGCAATGTCTCGCTTTTCTTCATTGCCAGTCAGGGACCCCTTAAAAGCAATCCATAGATTCAACCAGCAAAAGTAAAACAATTAAAAAAATTAATGAATACTGTGTTATAGAGAAATAAATGCATAGATACAGATTTGCAGCTATGGTGCATCTGATTTTGGCAAAATTCAGAAGTTAATTTTGAAGAGAGACTGGAGATACTCGACTGCAGACCTTCAGGCCAGCTTTACACCGTTAATACCCTTGACAGCCTCTGACCAGGGCACAGCATTTTCCATTTTCCCCCCTCTCCACATCAGTTGGCAAAACAGTCAAAACGAAAAAGCAGTTTTCTGGAGGGTATTGAGAGAGAGAGAACTGCTGCAGGTCCCTTTCCCCCAGCTGCCAAAGATAACCCATTACTTTTAAGAAGAGCACATGAAATGCGGATGGACTTTACCTTTGACAACAAGAAGCCTCTTCTCTCTCAGCTGGCCCTGATCCCTTCTCCTTCTACCGTGTCCTTGTCCTCTCTCGGGCTTGGGAGCTTCCGAGAGGTTTACTCCATCAGTTGTGGAGATGGCTGAGACTGGGTGAGGAGCGCGTGTCAAATGGGCAGCTGCCAGTTAGGGAGTAGATTTTGAGGCAAATAGAAGTTTTTGTAACTGCGGTAAACAGGAAAAGAGTTGTGTGGGCTTACAAACACGTTCTGTGAAACAAAAATAAAATACAGCTCTTTTTGAAGGCAGCAAAGGTAGCGCATGAATAGGTGATGTCCTTTCAGTGCGTTTGCTGAACCCCCCTTCTTACAGCTGCCCCCGATGCAAACAAAAAATGGAAAAGTTCAGATGTCTCCCATCACAGAGCACACCCGAAGAAATTTGCAGCTTCTCACAGAAGCTGATAGATAATTTCAAAATCACATTATTTTAGTGTTTCTTTGCCTTCAGATAATATCAACTTGTACACTGCAGTCTGGTTATGTCCCTCCCCATTAGCAATGTATTGGCTTTCTGAGCAAAACAAGAACTCACAGCTACTGATACCCCTTTGCAATCATTTTTTAAGCACCTTTTATTCAAGTGGAGGTATTTCAGAGTTTCTTTGCTACCTTCAGCTTTTTAAAGTATACATTAGTGTGTTTAGGATACACGGTCAAGGACTAAGTGTTGAAACAAGGACCGGCTTGATTTTTTAAAATTTTATTGAGTAACTTGATATTCTTTTTGGTTTGTGTAGTACTGTAAGCTGTGGCGCCTTGCAAGTCAGCCAAGTGGTATGCGTGTCATCCGTTAATCTCAACCAGTGCTGTTTTCCTGATTTTGCTCTCCCAAGTGTCTCCACCGCCGGCACAGACCAGCAAGCACATTTCCCTGGCCCTTGCCCCCTCGGTGAATCCTTTGCACCCCTCTCCCACTGGGCAGCAGGGATGGGCGAGGGGACACCAAGCCCTGGGTGGCCAGGACTGGCTGTCACCTGGGAGGTGCAGGAGGAAACCCCATGTAGGAGCTGTCTTTTGAGGAATCCTTCCCTGTTTCAGTTATTGCCACAACCTTTGGGTCTATCAGCATCAACCGTCGACACACCGTCTTAGCAGGACTGCATCATCTTAACCAGAATTGCTTCATCAGACCATTGCCAGTGTAGAGCTACAAATACGCCATAGGGCAGAGTGGTTCGTTTCCCTTTCTTCGTGGGGATAACGTATTTGTATGTCTGAGCACAAAGAGGTGGGTGAGATTCTGTGACCAGGTAAGATTTTGAGTGATCAGGTTTTCTTGTCATCAAAAAAAGTATATTTAGGTTGACCAAAATATCTCTGAAAGTGCTGAGCTGCTTTTTGGGGGATTCCCACCCCTCCAAATTAGAGGAAAAAAAATGAAGGAGAGTGACCATACTTTATTCTGGCAAGTTCCAGACAAAACATTGCCATTTTTCATATTTAAATGTGCCATTTTCAAATATAGCTCTTTTTTTTTTTTTATAAATGACCTCTTCTTCTAACCCTTCTTCCTCAAAACCAGGCAGACTTCACAGCTTCAACAAATTTCCAGTAGAACTATGATGTGTCTGTTTTCCCGGTAGCAGACAGAATTTTTATTTTTCTCTTCAGCTCAGTCAGCAAAAATCCTGACACCCTCCACCAAAGCGGAGCTGTATTTCTGTAACAAAGTGCTTGTGTGTGCAGATGCGGGCACAGAAGGCCTGTTTGGCGTTGCTCTGGCTCCGGCAGCAGATGCTCAGCGCGGAACAAACCGGCTGTGAGCCAGAGGGCCCTTGAAAACCGCAGCTGAGTTTGTCCAGGAGGAGCAGCCAGAGGTGCTCGGGGAGGTCTGGCTCGCTCTGCTCCACGCGCTGCTCTTCCACACCGGCACCAAAGCCTGCGCACGGGTTGTGGCCTGGGCAGCTGCGGCCTTGCACAATCGCTGGGTTTCGCCAGAGCAGAAATCAGTGCCTTGCAAAACTCATTCATAACGCTGTCAGCGGCGAGCGGGATTTTCTGACTGAGTTTTACGACAGGGTGATTGCGGGACAGGAAGAAGTAAACAAACACGTCTCCTGCGTATGGAGTCTTTGAGAACAAGACTCTCGCCCAGCTGCCCCTTATCTGATGCTTTTCTGTCCCACACCTTTCCTGCAGCTCAGATGAGCATCTCACTTCGCCCAAGGGGGGAGCATAGGGAAGGCAGCAAGTGAGACGGAGTTAGGAGAGAGAACTCACAGAAAGCAGGGCTGGCTGGGGCACTGGGACGTCGTGTGGTCCATCCCCTGTCTCCAAGTCAGGGGCAGTGGCCTGCTGTGCTTCTCCCCACACGGTGTTCCGCCTGCTCCTACAGCCCCTGCTTTCTCCAGCTTCTCCTTACAAACCAGCCCAGTGTTCTCCACACTCACTCCTGCTAAAGCTGTCTTAAAACTTAATCTAAAACTCTCCTGGTATGATTTAAGTCAGTGACTTATCTTACCCATGGAGGAACAATGCTACTTTCTTCTAGCTGCTTTAAAATATTGTAAGACTGTTTCCCTTCGATCCCAATAGCTCATATTCCATCATCTTTTTCCTTTAAAGTAATGTTTTCTAGCTTGATAATCGTAGGCACTGTTTTCTTTTGGCTTCCACCCAGTTTTCCTTAATCTTTCTTGCATTGCCATGCCCAAAACTAGACGTAGAGCACCAGCTGTGGCCTTACCGCTGGCAAAGCAGCCGAGATGAGTCACCTGCCTGTCTTCTTCTGCAGTCATGTACCACTGGTGACTCAACTTCCCTCATTCTGGATGCCTGCCCCCAGATCCTGTTCTCCAGAAGCACTGCCTTCCCCATCCTGTGTTCGTGGTCTTGGCTGACTCTGCCCATGTTTTTAATCGATTGTGCAATC
>VZZY01015119.1:194520-213333 GCA_013400335.1 Eurystomus gularis | reverse complement strand
ATTCCTGACCTGAGATCCCATACAATATCTGAAGCTGTCTTCATGCCTTCCCTCCCCTTGTCTCAAATGCCATTTCCAACACCTCTGTGTATCTGTCTCCATCACAGTATGTGGGGAGATGTTACTTAAGCGTGTGCCATCTGGTCGAAGGCTGGCATCAAGGTATCGGTGCGCCATTCAAGCACAGCCCAAGATTTCATAAGCAAAAACTGAAATATCATGCAGTGCAATATTACAGATAAGCTGTCCAAGCAAGACCAGATGGTGTCACCCTGCCAAGGACAACAAACAGATATTAAGTTGTCAGAGTACAAACAAAAGTCAGCCTGAGCTGCTGAGTTCATGCCATTTCTGTGCACGATTCCCAGCAACGAGAAACAAGCTGTCCCAAGATGATGCAGAAATGGTCCTGGAGAGGGCACTTGAACAACGTGCTGTGAGCTACAGCGTCCCCTGAGGAGTTTCAGTGTCACACAAGAGGCCTGTGCGTAAGGGTGTGCAAGCAGCACGTGCGGGTGTGCAAAACATGGGAGCAACTGAACCTGCAACACTCAGTGACTGCTCTGTGCTGTGGTTTCTCTACTAGGCTACTATTAGATGGGGCTGCCAGCACTCCAGATTCAGCTCTGGGATGGAGATTGTCGGGGACAATTCCTGTGCCTGCTTTCTGGTTTAGACTAACACCACAAGCTTGGTTTCTGAGTGTGTGCGTTGTGGGAGAGGGGGAAGGACCAGGGTAACCATTTTAAGAAACCCATAATTTTTGCTGCAGTTGTTCAAATCAGGAACATTGTTCAAAACATTCAGCTGCATCCTGTAGATTCCACAAAAGCAGCATTCAATTTAATATGTGCGACTCATAACCAGCTCACGCAGTGCAATAGTTCACATCAGTTTGAAGAAAAAAAATTCTGCTGGAAGCACCGGCAAATAGTAGTGTCAATTTTTCATTAACCTACAGCCACTGTCTCTGTAGACTTACAGCTATAAGCAAGATTACTGTTATAATTTCTTCTGGTCCCTAAGGGGAGGAAAGGAAAAAACTTCTCAAAACTTTTAAGGTCATTTAAAAACCCCACCTTTAAATTGGAGGTAGTTTCAGTTTACATTTGTATTTCAAAATCAAGTCTTAGCTTCAACCTCACATCAAAGCAGAAATGTCAGTTGCTTTGTTTCTACATCTTCCGTGAAAGAAGTTCTAGCTTATGAGAGCTGAATGCCAAGTAAATAGATTTTCCTGAGGAACAAAGGCAGCTTTTTCTGTTTGTTTTAAACGTATGTAAATAGAGTCCCAGGAGCTGAGCTGCCTGTCACTTCAAGCAGGTTTATACTCATGTCACTCTAGCTGGTTATTTCTGACCGACCCTAGGTCAGAACTGCAGAAGTTTCCCTCCCAGCTCCTCCATGCACTCTTATCAAGCAGCCACTCAAGCCCTTTCCCTCCGGCCTCGCACCTCAGCAAAGGGGAAACAGTTTAATATGTATTCCTTTTCTGCTAGTTTTTGATTCCTTCTTTCCCTTTTTTTTTGTTTTGACACTCTAGTTACAGAATCACAGAAATACTTTGGTCCTCTGCTACAGTCACCGAGATGGTTCTGAGAAGCTTTGGGCAGATAAGATGGGTATCTGACAGTATCTGGCTGCTATCAATAAGCAGTCAGGGATGTGTTCCTGCAGTACATTAAAGACTGATGGTTCCCATGGGTTTGTGGTCAAGATTATGGGGGGCAGGGAAGAAACAGGAGTGACTTTTTTCCTGTTGTTCAAAGAGGAGGGCACCATCATTCTTGAGATTTCTCTTCTCAGTACCAGGCATTTAACCAGTGCAGAGTTCTTTTCCACAAAGCCAGAAGACGACAAAGAGGAGTACGATCCCTTCACATGCCCATCTGCTATTACTTGCTTAAAAAAAAAAAAAAAAAGAAGATCAATGCAAAATTAAGAACACTTAATGCTTGTCATTTCCACAAGGGTTGGGTTATATCTCAACCTTCGGCACTTGCTTTGGGTGTAATACCGGGTAGCCCTGAGGGGTGCATCACTTTATAGGCTACGCATAAACCGCAATTAAGGAAAATCCTCAAGTACACGAGAAACCCCAGTTTTGATTGGCCAAGTTACCACAACTTACTGATAATTCAAATCACTCCAGTCTTATTCAGTGTTTTCTTCTCCCTGCTTTTTTCATCTCTTGACAAGTTTACAAAGAAAAGAATGGAGCAGAGCTTAGCTGCATTACATCCAATATGCTGCCTACACAAACACCAGAGAAGCTAAATGAACCCCAGAACATATGGCACTCTGCTGACAGAGCTCAGAAACTGGTTCTGCATGAGCAGCAAGGAACATCTTGAAACGCACAAGACATATGTGTTTTAGGAAGAAGATTGAAGTGTTTCATAATAAAACAGGACAAAGTGAAATACAAGTGCTGTATAAAATTTTAATTAAAAACTGGTTTTACCCCTCAATGTGAATATACAATATGTTTCCCAGATGGATTTCATATTTAAGTATTATCCAAACCAAAAACGTAAATGAGACAAATAAAGCCTTCAAAAATGGCACAGAGGCTAAAATGTATGTAAACACTAGATGACTGTGGTGAAAACAAGGCAGACAGGGAAAGCAACCTCCTAGCAAATGTTTACTACTGGAGTACTGAATGAAACAGTTCATACAACTACGGTTTTTGTAACAACGCAATTAGCTAAACATTCAAGTCAGTGTAACAATACAAATATAAGCACTAGAATCCAGCACCATTCAGTGATGTGAAGGGGGCTTTTGTTACTTTTAAGTTTCACAGGTTATTTTATACACTGATAATTCATGGTATACAAATGCATAATTCATAGCGTACCATGCATCAAACCACTCTCAAAGCTTTCATCCTCCCACCCCTGCTTTGTGTGATACTCGGTTCGTCCAGTGGCATCAGTTCTACAGGGGTTACGCAAATGCCTGACCACGGAACAAAATTTTTGTGCTGTTTCCTCAGGATCAGTAAATTCTTCTGAACCAAGAGGGACATTGTTTTGCAACAGAAAACTCCTTTCCCTGAAGAGGCGAGAAGAAGGCTCAGATCACCACTTCACAGAGAGCAGAGAGTTCTCTGCTGGGCCAGAAGCAATCACCCAGAATTGAATGGAAATGCACATGAAGAAAAAGCACAATCTCCACATTAATCAAGCAAAGAGAAAGATAACGGTTCCTTTATGTTGCCATCCAGACAAATTATCACTGCACTTCAGAGAATTTCTCACTGAAGACAAACGGGGAACAAACTGCATGTCTTTGGCAAGCCAACATTGATAACAAAAGGAGCTACAGCCTCATCTTTTAAGGGCTTTGTTTGATGATGTTTTGAATTCCGTGGAGAAAACAGTAGAAACCAACACAGTCAATGGGGCTTATGCCTAATAGATCACTCTGTAACAGAAACAGGAATATTAGGTGTTCTTGATCACTCCCCACAGCACTGGTTTATTTGTTGAAACTGAACGGAACTGGGCAAAGATGGTCTCTGGTAGCAGCAGAGAACCAATAATCTAAACCAGACATCAGTAACATCAGTGGGGTAGTTCAGTAAGATCATCCACAGAAGTGCTGTACTCTCCTAACTTCAACTGGAAGCAAGAAGCTGCTTTATTGATTTGGAAGTTTCCCCTAGTTCCTTAACTACAAAACTAATCTCTTGAGATACTCTCAGCACCCTGATAATGATCACTCCATAACCACTGACGTAATTAACATCATGCTAGGCTTTCCTATGACCCAGAAGTTCCACATTACAAGATTTATACAGTTAAGTGACTGCTGCTAAAAGGCTAAGAATTTTGTTGCATAGTTCAGTGTTTCAGAAAACAATTTCAAGCCTAAAATTTAGGAAGAGCAGAGTGATATAAGATGCTATTCCCTTCACACAGACTGGGAAGGCAGAGATTCCTTCCAACTTTCTCCGACAAACCTGTGGCACACCACACGGACTTTTACATTGTCAGGTTGCGCCCCTTCCTCTTGGGAAGAGGAAGAAAACAAAGGACGTGATCAATGTTAATAGTGCTGATTAGTACATGTAGCCGACAGCACTGAGACACCAGGATGACAAAAAAACCCTTGAATTTAAAAAAACAACAACAACAAACAGGTATCATGAGAGAAATCAGTACGCATATGATGAACCTGGATCATGCAGGAGACTCAAACTGAGTAGGATATCAACTGTAAAGATTAGCTCCTAAAAGCACATGTAGTAAAGCAGTTCATTATCTTTTTCAGCCATCTCTTAGATCTAATAGATTTCTATCTTGATAAGACTAAGACTTGCTTAATAATTGTCTGATTAAAACATAATAAACCTGGGAAAATTAAAACAAAGCCTTTTTAGTAACCTCAAGATGAGATGGGACTTTTTAGCCAGGCTTCCACAAAATAATTTCTGTAACATTCACCTCAGGATCCCAAAGCACTTTACAGTCATTTAATTAAGCTTTAACAGAGCACGAACTCCACCACTTTACAGCTGAGGTAGCTATGAGAGGGAGTTTGGAAGACTAAATACTGAGCAGTGCTAAATCTTCTGTTATTTTACAAAAAAAAAATAAAAAAATTCCCAACATCTATAGGTAGATTTCTTTCTCCCCTCCCTATTTTGGCAGCTCCTGAAGTAAAACTCAAACGTGTGATCTAAAGAACAGCCCTCATCATCTTGCAAGCTGCTTCGATTTGGAATGTAAACACTGCTGCCCATCTATCTTACCAAGCTGCTCCTACCCGTTCCCATCACTCTAGCCATCCCTACGCCTCTTGTCCCCAGTGGACCAATTTAAGCTTCCCTTCTTCTAGTTGAAAACTTAGATAAGGCAAATCATTAAAGTGTTTGACATTTTTGCCTTTAATCCACAACAGGTCAATGACTGAGTGATTTCCAAAGCAGCTACTACTCAGCAAACGATTTGCATTTCTACTGAACACAGGCAAGTAGTTTGTCTAAAGCCACCCCAAGACCCTAGATATATCAAGTTATTTGTAGGAAAGAGGGAAGGGAGCAAGTAGGAAGCAGACTCTTGATTTATTAAAGTGAAAATGATTAAAATATTGCACTGATTGCATACTGCAAGCAACACTGGATGCCGAATAGCACTGGGTGAGAATACTCATGGGTTGTAATAACTTGGGGAGGGCAAGAGAGAGACAGACTCTACAGAAAAACACTAATTTGCTCTTAATCTAGCCCATTATTTCTGGGTTTGAGCAGGCAGCTTTCCTTTAGGAGGCAAAATGATGGGGGCTGAATTATGCCATCCCACTGTCACTAGCAGACCACTTTGTGGATGGCAAAAGATAAGGAATAAGCATGGAAAATGCTTTGGAAAGCTCCACTCAGGAACTTAGAAATTTGCATTTGATAGAAGGGATTTAAATTGTATTAGCAGGCAAGGTGCACTAAACAATTACAGTTTATTACTATGTTGGTTGACTGCCTGAACCTATACTTATCACACACTGCAGTGGCGAAGGAGCAGCAGTGCTCTGTGCACTTGAGCTGCATGCATATTAACAGGGCGGTTGGCTGAGCAAACAAGGGGCCAAATGCGTCTGAAAAAGTGGCTTGCAGATTTTATGGACAGATCAGAGTAATTTGGGTCTTAAGTCACATTTCAGAGGAAAGTTTTCCATTAACCAAACTGGATTTCCAGCATGATGCTTGGAAGAGAACATCCTTTGCTGTATCACAGCATAGAAGTTCTGGAATGACTCTGACCCAAGAGAGAAACACATATCCTGCCGCAGCTGATTCAGAAAGACATTACACACATCAGCTCCTCTTGCAGCTGGAGCAGGGCCAAAGACACTCATAGTCTATCTGCTTCATTTGTTCTTATGCATACGAAGGCTACAGTGAGAATATTCATACTGGTCAAAATGTGATATATAACACCTTTTTTTTTTTTTTTCTCTCCCATCCAGTTTTCACCTTTGATTAAAAAAATTTCATCTTTGACAAAAAACTGAAGGTTGCCATACTACCATATGCTTCCTTTCTTTAGCTAGGGGAACAAAACATACATATCCCACCTATTCCTCTGGACCCCCTGAAAACATTAACCTGTTTTTTCACAGTGGTCTCCAACCTTCCTCATCCCCTCCTTGAGTTTTGAATTCATGGCAAATTATGTCCATAAAAAAAAACGCCAAAGCATTCAGCCTTTCTTACACATTGAATGAACAGGGGCTAAACTCTGCTGGATTGCTGGGGAGGGAAAAGTTGACAGTACTTCTATGTCACAGAACCAGGTTAGGCCAAAGGGGAGCAGCCAGTCTTCATCCTAACTTTTACTAAGCTATGGCACAGGGGAGGGAAAGCATAATGAATATTGAATGAAAACTGGGGGATACCATTAGAAAAACACAAAATGGCTCAAACACATACAGGAAAGTGCAGCAAGCTTCAGGTTTCAGTAGATTCACTTTAAACCAAAAGCTTGGAAAGCATGTCTCAGAATGTACCCTGCCTATTTAGGATCCACTTGAATATAGCTACTTTCCTGAACAGCAAGGAGGAAAAAACCTGTTCCTTTCTGGAATAATGCGGGGGTCATAGGAACAGAGTAATGAATGAGTATTGGGTACCAGTAGCACAATACTTCATGAGCACCACGCCTTCAGTGGCACAGCCTGGGTAAGTTTTACTTTTAAGTTCTGCAAAAAAAAAGTGCACTGCTACTTCATAGAGTGACTCAACACTTATCCGTAGCATAAGGCTGTGCAGCTAATGCCCTTTGAAAGCACTAATGTGCTAAATGGCATCAGGGACAGGAAGTTATCGGTGTTAATCCACTTCAACTGGTTTAACAGTTACATGGAATAGAACTGTCTATATGCAAGACACTTCCTCTGAGAGTCCCCTTTCCTGAAGCAGAAGCACACAGCCTTTCAATGTGCTTTCCCACCAGCATAATTGCTCACCAACTGCTTTCTCAAATCAATTATGTTGTCTCAGCATTAAAGGATGGAAGGCAGAGTAGACCAACTTTTTGTTTATCTATGCATGCTGGCAGGTTACAGTCATATGTTCTGCCATCTGTACTGCTAGCTTCATCCTTTATCCAATCATAACAGGTAAAATGGCACTGGTGTAACTGAATCTGTTCGCTCAGTCAGCGAAGGAGCCAGAACAGGCATTTGTTTTTTCCCCCCATTCTGAAAGGAAGCAGGAGATGGACACTCTTGCCCTTTTAAAACATTCTGCTTTTCAATAGATGGGCAATTTGCCCCGGTCTGCTAATGTGGGATCTGTTCAATGCAAGGCTGAAAAGGTTCCATCCCCAGGGAAAGCATCGAACTGCTGATGAACATTTGGTGGCCTTTCGCAAAAACGATGCGATTTCTGCCAACAGGATCCCAGCAGACTGGGAAGGACAGGCTCCAAATTAGGTGGGATTGTGATGCACAAACTTCAGAAGGCTTGTGTGGGGTACATGAGGAGCTTGCTGACTAGCTCCAGTCTTTCCCCCTCCATGCTCCTTTCTTATTCATATTTTTTAAAATTACATGTATATTGGCAAATGTCATGGCTGCATTCAAGAGAACCTGGAAACTTTCAAATACACAGGGTCTGTGAAGATGACCTTTCTTCTGATACAAAGAGTGCTGGTGGGTTTCTTTTAAAATTTGACAGTATTAGAAATTTCTGACTAAAGATGCTTGAAACCACTTTGAAAGCATGTCTATAAGTCAAGTATTAGAGTTTATGTGACTAAATACCTTTAATTATTTAATACGAATTGGCTGCGGCTGAAACCTGAGTTGACGTCAGACAGGAATGTCCAACAGACCCATTAGCCTTCCAATCACTGCCTTTTCATAGTCCCAAAGGAACTACACCATCTTGGTTAATCGTGGAAGGCTCAGTTACTGTTGGTGTGTGTTTGGGTTATTTGGCAGGGGGGGAGAAGGAGAAGGATATCAACTGTTTCCTTTTAGCAACCCAGGTCAAAACCCCATTTCTCCAAAACCTTGCCCAACCATAATTATACCTTAAAAATAGAGTACAAATATTTGTTACATAAAAATAGGTTTCATTGCAAATATGAACACTGTGTACTATGCATTTCCAGGTAAATTACTGTCAGGAGTCTGAAACAGCACCAGAAGCTTTTCGGTACATGTTTCTGTATATTTTCTCAAGACTCTCTTCAAAGATCACTCTGTGAGGCTTCCCTTTGTATACAGCAGCACGACTGGACCAATAGTCACCATTATCCAATTGAACATTAGAGTTCTGCTGCACTGGTGAACTGTCAACGGAAAGAAGATAAGAAATAATGATCAAATCGAGATAAGGAAGAGGAATAGAAGCACAAACCCAGCAGAAATCCAAACGTAGAGCTGCTAAACACAGATTAGCTTTCACAAGTTGAAACAAAAACCGCACTGCAGCTACTTCTAAGAAACGGGAGCACCACGTTTTTCCTTCACACAAATTCTCCCCCACTTATCTGAGCACACTTGATAATACCTCCAAATATAAAAATAATTCATTTTCAAAGAGCATGCAGTAATTTCACTGTATTTTGATAGGCAGTGTGACTAGGCACCAAGCCTATGCAAGAGCAGCACAGTAGGAATTTTGTGTCCTTTGAAGGTTAAAATGTAACCACAAGGAGCTATTTCAATATGAAGACAATCTATCAGAGGTATATTAAATTACTGTGGTTGCAGCTGTAAAGTGCTCTATCGGAAGCATCTTGGATTAAGTATTCTACCAAATACATTATGATATAGTGGCAATCGAGTGCTCCTTCCCCACCCCATCTTCTGTGTTGCTGTTTTAATACTAGACACAAATACAGTCTCATATTTCAGTTGCTTTGAGAAATTATTTCCTAGATCTTTGAAGGGAAATTTATCCTCTGAAAACCATTACAAAACACTGACAAATCTGAAATATGTATATCTAAACTTCATGACTATTTGCCTTCTCTTCTGAAACTTCCAAAACAAAGGCTTCTGTCATATAATGAAATTTACATTTTCCTGTAGTTCAGCGTGAAACCAATAGCTCAAAAATCATAAGCAAAAAATGACTACTGAGGTGACATTTTTCACATCTGCTCAGAGATTTAGGCACTTAAGACACTTAAAAATTACAACTGAGCTATCTTCAGCCTTTCGTGAATGTTCTTAGTCTGGGAAATGAAACGTGAAATGTGAAGCTTACAGTGATCACCTTTACTAAGGAAATGGATCACACTTCACAGTGAAGCTTTCCATTCCTTTATATACATATAATTTCTTAATACATGATAGTCGAAGCAGTACTTAAAGCTATGTTCGGAAGTCAGTACCAGTAAACACCTGTGACAAAATTGGAAGAAACCTCATGTCAAAGGACTCACAAATACACTTCTAGCTAGCTGCATCAAAACGCAAGCTTTTCACGTTAAAAAAGGAAAATGGTGAGGGAAGAAGAGGAAGATGCAGGATCAGTTTTCTAAACTCATATTTCTAAGCTTCCATTGTCCCATGGAAAACAAAGGAAGGAATAGCATTCACTCTTCCATTTCTTACATTCAAATATTAGGGTGTTGCCAACCTATACCACATGGAACTACAACAAGAATATCTCTATGTGGATCCAACGTTAAAAAGGGAGGAAAGCCACTTTCACGCTTTTTCAAAAAAAACAACATTAAAAGTCAGTCAACAGCACGAAGCAAATTAAAACCTGTTTATCATCCTGGAGAGGGCAAACTGTGCTTCACAGTTCGGACACAAAAAAATCAACCTACCAAACAGCAAAATCACTAGAAAAGTTATACAGGCCTGTGTTAAATGTTAGACAAGTTGATGCCCTGGGGACCCATCAGCTACTGAAGTTTTACCTCCTCCATTCCGCAGTTCTTGTTACCTTACTTCTGATGGAGAATTCTCAGGCAAACAAATAAGCACGGCACTAGGAGTGGCACTTGTAGCTATACAACAAACACCTCTGACACTCTCTTCTTTGGAATCCATTTCCTGCAGTCAGCCTTGCGCTTGCCTTTTCTTCTACTAAAAGCTTAATCTACATAGAGACACTCAAAATACAACCATTTTAACTGCAGTAAAGGAATAAGTCAAAAAAACAATAGTAACTTTCACAAGTTCCTTATCCTGGTACTGACAAAGACTTAAAAAAAAGATGGAAGCTTCATTTTCCCTTCTTTTTTTTTTTGAGGGTTGTGTGTGTGCGTATGTATTTCCATTAGCCTGTTCTTCTACATGAGATACTTAGCGCTGGTGTGGACAAAGATACAGCCAAGCTAGGGAAGAGTCCCTCTTCTGTCTCAACTGGAAACCAGCTGACAACCTGAGCTAAGCAATCTGGGAATTACACTCACAAATCATATTAACAGCAGGATTTCTGCACGCAACTCCCTGCTCTGAAATACCTGTCATATGCTTTTGTTCCCTCATACATCTCCTTTAAGAGTCCCAGAAGTTCTTTTCTGAGTGAATCATATACTAAATATTTCACAAAACACGGACCTTTTCCTTACTCCCAGTGGTTTTCAATCATCTATCTACTTTACTGCCAACATTTGGTCGACAGTACCATGTCCTTCCATGAACTCTGTCTCTGTCCTTGTATCCTGTTTATGAGCGTTGTGGCAAACACTCAGCAATCAGACTGTTCTCAAGTCCTTTTATGTCTTGCCCTTCAGCGAATGGGACTAGTGCTGCTGGCCTCTAAACCCAAGGAGCAGTCCTTTCCCAACTTGAGTGCTGCATTTCATATCCCATCACTTCATGACTCTGTAGCATTAGGGTTTGTTTTTTCATTTTTTTTCCATGGTCTGCAGTTTCAGCATCAATCTCAAAGTCCCAAAGCTGCATCAAAACAAAAACTTGCACTTTCTCTCTCCCAAACACATCCTACACAATTTAATTGCAGCAGCTGTCAGGACAAAGGACAAGGGAGCAACAAGGCTACACACAGAACGCAGGAGTAGCACAGGTAAAGAAATACTAACAACTTCAGTAGCAACTTCACATGCGAAAATCTAACTAGATCCCTTGCACTGAGGTGGTTACAAATTACTGGAATTTTTTAAAGAGCCAACAAATCATAAATGAACTTTTTAGAGCTTACTAACTGCAAGTAGAAATCCACTATGGCACCCACATTGAATTACCGTTCTTTCAGCGGTATACGGTGGTGATTTGAGAAGCCCTTGTTACAAATATTGCATCACATTTAACCATCAAAATGAGACCTTTTTTCCCTAATGTCAAGAACTCTCAAATTTAGCACTACAGTTCTAGGACTTACGTCTTAATATAAAGAAAACCAGAAAAGCCAAACAAGAAAAAAAAAAAAAAGTTTTCGATTCCTTAGTAACTTTCCTCCAACAAGTTCCCAAAACGTTGCAAAAAATACTATGCATAGAGAACATCAATATTGATAACTTCTACTGCATAAGTTGTCAAAACAAATTCAATTTGTGTCTTTTAAGTAAAATAATCAAATTATACCCTTGTCATATATGTGAGTAGTACACAGAATAATCAGCCTACATAAACCAGGTTTTCAAGATCTCGGGTTTTCATGATGTCTTCTGAAATAAGCTGGCATGCTGAAACACTAAACCATAGTGTATATGTTTGCTGTGGTTTTTTGAAGATGCTTTTTTTTCCCCAAGTATGTGTTTTGGAAAAATAAAGAAAAAAAACAACAAGAGTCCCAAACCATATCACTAAATAAACGTCAATTTATTTTTGAACTCCCATAGTTTTAATAAAAAAACAACCAGCTGGTTATTTTTAAAGTGATATTTGCTCTCTGGTTGATAAAATCCAAAAACTACTGCCCAAGGACTATTTTAATGACTAAATCCAGTTCCAAAATCAGTGTTTTATGGTTTATACTGACACAGTGCCAAACAGCATGACAGGCATAATTATAGTTAACTGTATTTTGCTTTTAGGTGAAAAAGCTTGGTAGGACTAACTCCTACAGAAGCCTTTTCCCAGTGCAATATATTACAGAGCTCAAAATAGGCAGAGAAATTCTTAGCTAAATTTAAAGGGCAATATTACGAGTGTTCTGTCTTGGCCAGAGAAAACTCCATACCTGCCCTGCCATTCACTCATGGATAAAGGCGCTTTATGCGAAGATTCTCTTGTCTTAGTCAAGTCTCCTTTTGATGCGTTACTCTCATCCTAAAAAAAACAAACCAGAAATCAAATTCTCATTACCTTGGTTTCTGATTACAATGATCTCATTTCAAAAATACTTTTTTTCCGTTTAGTAGAAGACAATTAAAGTGCTTACATTTCTTGGGGGAGAAAGGGACAAAGTGTAATGAGCTAAATGCCATTTATGAACACTTTTAATTAAGTTCAGTACAATTCAGCTAATATTTTTTCAGGTAATAAACCGGAAAGAATTTCTAAACAGTGTAGATCTAGAGAACTATGCAGACAGCACAAGCTTCAATAATCCCCAACAAACATGTTGGTAAAATGCTATGAAACCTACTGCTCACTGCCTTCGCTTTGCTTCTTGCAGAAAAGAGGAAAAAGAACCTAAAACTTACTATTTGTTAGTTTTTATCATGAGCTATTGCTACCCATTTAATACATTTTACCAGACAGAAGCATCCTACACACCTGATTAGCTCGATTCCGTATATGGGGCTGAGAACATGCTTACCCAGCTTTAAGAAGTATCTATGATACACTTAATGACCCTCCAGTGGTATTCTTAGAGCTGCTAGAAAGCAGTCTCACCTTCCAAACACTATCTAGCCATCAATTTGCTCATACTTGCCCTCTTAGGTAAGAAAGAAACAAAAGACCTCATGGGAAGGGAGCCAGTTGCTCACCTGAGACAGGATGGTAGAAACTCCACCACACACAACTTTGTTCACTCTACTCTGAAGAGTAAAGACACTACTAAAGAGGTGATACTAGGTGATGCTTTCAGCAGAAGCCAATTGCTGTAAGGATTAGTAAACAAAATAATTTTCCGTGCTATAGCAGAAACAACTGGAAAAAAGACTGTGCGGTAAGAATAATCACACTGGGAGAAAAGACAATAAATATAGTAGTAGATGGCAATAAGATGCAGAGCAAGCTGCATCTTACGGCAGGCATATGTATAAGGAAAAACCTAACACGATTTATTGTGGTGAAATACAAGGTAATAAGTGTGTTTGTAAACAGGAAAACTCTTCCTTCACCAGTCACAGGCTACAAAGCACTGAAGAGGAAATGGGGTACAGTGGTAAATAAAACTCTGCAACCTTTGCCAGAGGCAAATTATGTTCCAGAAAGCTCAAAAAAAAAAAAAAAAAGGATGGAAACATTAAAATACTGTCAGAATGCCACAGCAGCATGCTGCAGGGGATACCCTAAGGAATCTGCAGCAGAGCTCCAGTCACACTATTTTTACGCAGCACTATGGAAACAAAATTTTGGAAAACACAGCTGGATGCTTCTGGGAATGGTTACTCAGCATTAGGCTCTTTGGAATGAAACAGAATACAAGATACTTCTTAACTTTTCAAAGTTTGGAAGATGATCCAGACTGGAGCCAAAATCTACTCACCTCATTGCCAGTGCACTTGCTTTACTATTCCCTTACTTTCAAGTTGACCCATTTACCTCATCCATCCACTATGCAACAATGCAGCCTAGATTTTGGGCCATCTGGGAAGCACAACCAATCCCATTGTCTTTTACAGTACTCAGTGCAAGTAGAGCTGATTATTTTCTTTAAGCAGGTCAGCTGCGGTTAGCACAGCTTTCACAAGTTAGCTGTACACAATTATCAGTCACCGTGACACTTCCCTGTAACATCCTCCCATTCCTTTTGCTCAGTGGAAGAAAATGAAGTGACAAAAATGGTCATTTTCTGGCATCGTTCTGACCAGGTTAGTAATTAAAGACTCAAAAACCTTACCCTGATATCTGGATTTTTGTAGGGCAGAAACATGACATTTTATAACAGAAGAAGAAACAGAAGTATCATCTCTGCTTATTAATCCCTGTGAGTATTCAGCACGGTTTGATATTGGAAGTGACAAGGTTCCTACAGAAAGCACCATGCCTCAAGAATCTAACGCCATGCTTGCAAATCCGTGTGCGTTTGTGCAATACTGCAGTAACAAGTGAATACCAGCATATTGTGTGAGTCATTCTAGGGTAGAATGTTTTAAATTATTTAAGTAAAATAATTAAATAGGAAGAAAATGATCGAATTCTCCTTTATCCATTGTTAAATGTAATAGTCCTTATGACTGGATGGAGGGACTATGTAACCAGCCATCCAGCTCTCATAACAAACTAGTAAATCCTTTATTGTGAAGTCATGGTCTACTGTTCAAGGAGAGTAGTCAAGGACCACTGGAGATAGTTCAGGCTGTGCAAACTTTCATTACATGTAGGTGCTGGACCATCATGAAATCCAATTTGTTATCTTAAGTTCATTGAAACATCAGAGAAGCATTTGACATGATTTGTATCTATTTTGGAGTGGCTGAAACACAGAAAAATGTGATGGGCATCTTCTATTTGTGAGGCAGCAGCTCACGAGACCATAATGCTCATACACAAACTCAGGGAGGTACAGCATGAAGAAGATTCTTAGCATGCATGAAAAAAGGTTACTTGGAGTTTGAAATAAAAAGCACAACAACTAAGCTAAAAATGAAGACTGAATAGAAATGAGAAAATAATCAGATTAAGAGAGCATGCAGATAACAAGGACTTGCCCAGGCTGGCTAAATTTGGGGAAATAAATTTTTAAAAATTGAGACTTCAGAGGTAACACAGATGTTCTTCAGTACAGCTCACAGCAGCTGATTGAGACAACAACCTTCACTTCCACCCAAGCCCTCTGCCAGGGGTTGGCTGTAGTCGGGGGAGTCACCACATCCCGGGCAGCACAGCTCATGTGCCAGCACACTAGTGTTCTGCTGGCTGTTCCTGCATTGAAGTGTGAGGTGAGGAGGCCAGGATCTCACACTCTTTATCACGCTTCCCACTGATACAGTAAGCTGTGTCAGAGGGGAAAGGTTGACAGCTGGGGACAGTAGCAACATTGAAAAGCAGATTTCTGTCAATGCTCCTTTTTCTAAAGGGAGAAACAGAAGAAAAAAGAAGTCTTTCTCTACTTTGAGAGACTCATGTCTCTTCTAACCGATCAGTAACATTTGTGTGCTGGATTGTCAGACAAAAATAATTTCATCAGAGCTCCTAATCTTAATCTTACCTACCTCTCATCCTTCCATCCTTTTATCTTACCTTTCTTTTACATCACCTCACACTTAAGACCCCAAGTACTCTGCAGATGAACCACCTCGTTATTCAGTTTGTCCAATGCTTTTGGCCAGGGACATCCTGTGCCACAACTGTGCTCTTCAAAATCACACTAACAAATTCTTTTATCTGTCTAAAACCACGCTTCAGAATTCCACCAAGGACAAAATATTCTGATCCCTGGCATAATCACATTAGATAAAGAGCTCTGTTCATTGAAAAAACAGATAATTAAGCGAAGAAGAATAATATTAGCTGAAGAATAACATTAGCTCTACAAACAGCTGGACACAAGCAGTTGCTGATGTGCTGCTGCACAACATGTTAAGCCTTGGTGTTCTACAGATCTGTAACATTTTATATCTGGAGAACCAGAGTTAAAAAAAAAAAAATCTACCTTAATTGTCCTCAATAATCTGCAAGGGTTTCTTACACCAGCTGTCCATAAATAAAGGCTCCACATAAGGAACTGAAATCAGTGCGAAACAGTTCAGTTTATATACTGAATCCACATTTCTACAATCAAGGCTGCCTCAAAGGACAACATTACAATAAATCCAAGACAATCCAAGACTGCAGACACATTCTTTTCCTCAGCCATCTTGGAGAAAAGAAGGGATTTAGTTTGTAGTCAAACTTACAAATATTAGGCGCTGTCTAGCACTGTGCGTCCTCAAAATATTTTTCACTCTTTTATGGATCTCATCTCCATTTGCTGGTGAAGGCCAACCAGAGCTAAATCTGCAAGAGGAAGAGGGAAAACAAACAGAAGAAATATTTTCTTGTTGAAAAGCTTAAACATGCTTTTGACTCAGATTATGACTTTTTTTTGAATTATGAAGCACGCGTTGCTTCCTTTTATTTGGAACATATACAAGGTTTAGATTTGATACTTTTGATCCTCTGGAGCACAAGTAAAGAAACATTTCAGAGCAGTGCATAAATGGTATACATCCACAATTCAACAGAAGATGCAAAACACAGAAAATGTTGATGATTTTGTAACTTGAGTAATATTTCTGTAATGTTTGTATTGTCCTTATAGAATAGAAAAGCTATACAGTTATTCTATTCCCAGTGATCAGGTTTTATTTTCCTTTTTTTAAAGGAAGTATTACACACATGAAATTCTTTTCACTGGAATAAATCAACAGGAAGATAACCCCAACGTGTGCAAACTGGAAAGCCCACGGCGTTAAAAAACTACAAATTGACAATCTTTATTTCACAAGATGAAACTGCATTTTAAGCAGTTTTTTTACATAAAAACCAGGTAGCTTACTTGATATGGATGACTTAAAACCAATAGCTACTTTTAGATTTTTCCACTTTACCACAGAAAAAAAAAAAAAACCCTCATCCTTCTTAGCAAGTTCAGAAGCTGTCAGAAATTTCGTATCAATAGTTCTTCTCAGACTGTTAAGTGAGGCAACTAAGATTTTAAGAATAGGACACATCAACCATGTCTTAGTACACTAAAAAATGTAATTTTTTTTTTTTTTTTTTTAAGAATTTAAATAAAAAAAAGAGAGATCAGCATAAGGAAAGAATTATTGGAGAAAAGTTATGAAATGTTTACTTACACAATCTCACCAGAGTGGGCACCAAATCAAGATTATGCATCTTCATTTCAATGTTTCCTAACCTCCAACAACCTGACTTTGCACCAAGAAAACAAAAATTCATGATGTGGTATCATGCTAATACGAATATGGGCCACCAGGTGAGCTGGTATCTGGCAAGCCATCCTGCTGCAATGGGAGCTAATGGAACAACAGCCACCAGCAGTACTGGGCTGCTGTACTTGACATGGGTTAGGAGCACAAGAACCAGTGACATGTTTTGAGAGTTGGCTTCACAAATTTGATGCAATAGAGAAACATCATGACTCTGAACCCCAAGACGATACAGCAGGCTCTGGATGGGTTTGTGGGACTGGGACTGCAAGCCCTTCTGCCCTCTTCTCTCCAGTTTACCACATTCCCTGCATTATCCAGTCTATCACTCTGAAATCCTCAATCTCAGTGTGCCTGCCTTAGATTACCTCCACCAAACTTCCAGAAATTTCAATACAGCTGAAGAACCATACAGCTCCTTCCAAAAGAACAAACCAAGTACACACAGAAAGCTCCAGCAAAACAAGTAAATTGGCAATGTTAAAATTAATGGAAGTAAGATCCTGAAAATGGGAAGTGCCAGACTCCTTTGAAGCTTATAGGCAGTGCAGGGAGCTCTTTGCAATCTTTTGGATCATTCCTTCTATTACCAGAGAGATACAGAAATAGAAGGAGAAAGAGACTAACTCTCTGCTCTTGAGCACCTTTCTTCTATTTTCTTTCATCTAATCAACTTATTTGGACTCACTTATTGCTTACCTTTCCAAAATATCTCTATCTGTTCTAAGCAGCCCCAATATTTTCAGCCTATTTGTGAATTTCCTTAAATCAAATAATGTACTTCTGAATGCTGCTATTTTCTTCAAGAAAGGGTGCCAAAAAATGGCACAATATTGAAAGGATGAATCATATAAACTACAGGGGGATGCATTTTCCCTATCTCTAATGACATATAACATTGTTTATCTTTGGATCATTACAGGCAACAATTTTCACAAAGCTGGCGACAACATTTGTATTAGTGTCCTGAACATTTACAATTAATTTCAAACCCAACAGCATGTATGGCAAATCCATACTGTTCAATTATTTTGCATATCAGACTCTAGAGATCTGCTGCACTAAAAGATCTCACATAACTTGTTCTAAAAGAAAGCAAAATGGTTTGCGGATTTTGTTAGGGGAGGAAAGCATTGCCTTTAAAGAAATAGAAGTCTAAGTCCCTTAAGCAGGCAGGAACATTCATTTCCCTAACACAGTCAAACCCAGTTTGATGTACTGCATTACAATGCATGTGCTGTATCGCTAGCTATGCTTTATAAAAAATCTTAAAAAAAAATAATAAAGAGGGGCTGGAGTGGTACTATCATCTTACGACTTCCCATTAGCATTTAAAAACTTTCACTAATATTAAAGAACCTCTAAAATGCATGTTTAAAAATCTACATCCTAGATGCAGTAAGAGTGAGTCATTTCCCATTTGACAAATAAAAGATAGACTCATGAAGTCATGGCATTTTCTCTTATTTATACAGCAGCTGCTGTTCTTCCAACATCCAGGTTGCTGGCATTGAGAAGAGACGTTGGAATAGAGTGCCTTTGGGAAATAAATTTTATGAAATTCGTATGTAAGATTTCAGATCATTGTTATTAATCTTAAATTTTCAAATATCCTTGGAGAAAAATGTATTTACTTTTGGAAAAAAGAAAACCCAGCTTGCTATTGTATTCATTTAGAAAATATGTGGCTATGTCTGCAAGAAGAAGAAGATTTAAGTACTTAATTCAAGAACTATTAAATTTCTTCAGGTGATTTTATTGATCAATCCACTAGTGTGCGCTGTGGTATAAGAAACGTTAGCCACTCACATACCCTAAACTTAAT
>VZZY01015119.1:180572-194478 GCA_013400335.1 Eurystomus gularis | reverse complement strand
AAAAAAAAAAAATCAAAACCCAAGGTGTGATTAAAACCAGTATCAGGTTCTTTTTAATTAGCTTTTCTAGTATTATCATTGTCTAACTTTAGTAATAACTATAGAGCTAATCCACATTTAAAGTAATAATGTTAGTATTTACACCAGCCAAAACTCAAACTAAAATAAAATCATGCCTGATATGTAACAACTATAATCTGAAGTGAAACCTTTTTATGATATTCTGACTCTCCTATTGGAAATATTTTATAAAACAGGCTTTGTAGCACAGCTTCTAAGAGTATAAATAAAGGGATTCCATTCCCCAAAATCACCAGTAACGTGTTTTTAAAATGACTACCTACTTATTTATGTGATTAAGGTGTCACTATCATATTGCAATGTTGAAAGGAAAGTAATTTCATTTCAATGACTGTTTGTCCTGATAAATGAAATAAACCTCTACAGCTGTATTCTTTGTCATACTTTCAATTTTCCCTGGGACTTGCAAACATTCTGCAGTTACATCAGTTTAAATTGTTTATTGATTCCAATAGATTGTATAAACACTTTGGAAATATAGCTCAGTGACCTAGAAAAAGCCAGATCAATCAGAGAACTTCTCAAGATTAATTTCAAAGATGTTGTGTTGAGTCCAATCAAGGAAACAAAACCATTTTCCCTTGTAATGTGACTAAGGGCATTTATTTTCTTTTATGAGATAAGGATTTTTTTATTTTTTTTTTTTAAGGTCATACAGACAACATCTACCTTGATGAAAAAAAAAAAAAAAAGCAGCCAAGCAGTCTAGATCTTGTGCTAAAGATTACAGTTATTTTCATGTATAATTTTACCCATTAGGATTAAATACTCCATTAGAAATACAAACAGGATACATCCACCCACGTACTCTAGTCAAACAGCAGTTTATGAACTTGAGAGCTGTAATAAATAGGAATTTTGAAATGTCAGACAATCCAATCATCCACTTGCACATAGGAAAAATGTTAATACCACATGTCAGCAGGAGATACTAATGCATTTCCTATCAGTAGAATTAATGCAAAAGCCTACTGCAGAATATTAGCAATGCCTACCGTGACCCCTTCCCCCACCACCACACTTCTTTGTGAACAACTCAGTGCACGTGGCCTCCATGAAGAATTCATCAGCTTCAAAGACACAGACTTCATGCTGAGCAAAACCACATACAAGGACAAACTATCAGAGGACAGAAATCAATGAAGTCCTGTAGTACCAGATTCACGATTGGAGAGAAAGCTACTGTAACTGGGGGGATGAGGGAGAAAGAACTCTTAAAAAGCTATGCATAACCTGAAAAAGAACACCATCTGCAAGAACTAGAGAGACACTCAAGAAAACCAAACGTATTTCATTCTGAAACAGGAAAAACCCTCACAGATTTTATATCCAAGTAGGCATTCATGCAGCATTCACGGTAAGTAGAGAAGTTGCTTTATTCTCATTTAAGAGGAGATGAAGTGGTAATTCAGTACGATGAACTTGGTTCTCAGCGTATACTGGTCTGTGTGGAGCCACAATAGAAAGGCTGGGCTACACTTAAGAGGTCTACTTAGATCACTTACTGGTCTACGTAGTAAAAGGATGCAATTCTGTTTTGCTTTTTCTTAAAACGACTGATGGCTATGAACCTTACTGTAGATGCATCGCAAAAGTATTTTAGAGACTATATTGGTACATACCAGTTCCTGAATTGTAATGAAAATACAGCCAGATAAAAATCCTTACATTCTCACAGTATTTGAGGTGGAGTAAGTAGGCTGATTTCACAGTGCCAGCATACCACTATGAAGCACAAACAATAACACACAGACAAGGCACAGAAGCCTAAATATGGAAGCAGAAGTTGACAGCTTAGCTGTGTACCCATTTGCTCTCCCTCTACAGTAAGAAATGAAAAAAAAGGTAAAAACTTTTCATCCCTTCTATATAGTTTTCCTTACTTCCAAAAGCCCCGTTTACAGTTAGGTCTTGAAGTACTAGAGATACATTCAGAGCTGGGGTCTTAAATTAGTAAGTGCTTTTCTTTTCCCTCCTAAATTTCACATCTAGCCCACAAAACTGTGGCAAGATACATTATCCTCATGTAAAATGTGAAACTTCATGGCAGACAGCTTCTGAGATTTCAAGGAAGGCCAATACTCTAGCTGAGCAGCTGCTCCAAAAAGGTTGAAGTAATTTTGGTACTAAATCATTAGTATGTCATAAATGGGCTGCACCTCCTTATTCTCTTTGGAAGCTTTTTCATTACCTTCTATCTTCTCTGAAAGTATTAATTTATATACAAACCAGCTTTGACAGCAATCAATTTCAAATTTACTTACTGCTGCTGCAAAATCAACCAATGAAGATGACAAACAATATAGGTGTTGGTTAAAAATCTGAAACAAGGCTTAGGTACTGATTAGTTTTGCAGAATATAGTATGAAATAACTGATCTTCAAGTGCTGATTCCAGAAGCTAACCTAAAGAATGTAAAGTAAACTTTGCCAAGAGGCGAGCCTGATAAACGATTAAAGAACAACCTTACTACCAAGCTAAATTCCAAACAATCAGAAATAATGACTTTAAAATGGCTAGAAATAGACAGGAAATGTAGTTGCAGCCTCTCCCTAAAGAAAGCTTTATCTAAGAAGTCTGCTAAATTTTTCAGTGTTCTACTTTGTAGTAGAAATTTCTTGGAATTTAAATATACACTCCCACAGAAGTAAGCCCTGTCTTAGGATGCATGCCAACCTCTAAAATATTAGGGGAACTACTTGTGTCTGCATTTGGCTGTGCAACAAAACTAGTACCCAAGATCTGGGGTGACACATTTCATGATCACTGAAGCCAAAGCTTCTGAATTTTCAAGGACTTCATTTAGGATCTAGTATTTCATTAATATCTAACTAATAGTATCTATCTTTATATCTATCATTAGTAATATCTAACTTTGTACTGGTATTTCTCTACTACTTGGAAAAAGATAATATAAAAAGATGATAGCAAAACCAATAGAGGAATCTTACAGAAGGGCATCTGATCCACACAGTTAACCTCTGTCTTACTTCAAACAGAACTTAGGTTTTTGTTAAATTTTATAGTTGGTAAAATCACGTATCAGCAATAAAACCAGGAGAACATAAAAAAAAAAAAAAAAAAAAAGACATCGNAAAAAAAAGACATCGAGCTGCACTTCACTCTGGAAGCAAAAGCAAAAGCCTGCTATTTCCAGAGCAGGAAAAAGAATCCTTTGATCCCAAATGCATGAGAAGTAGCTTTGCCTCTCAACATGACAGAAATGGTCAAATACTCCTATGATTGCTGTAGTCTCTTGAGAAAAGGATTTCTCTTGTGCCTGCACATAGCTCCATTCAGAGGACTTGTGTCATTACCTTACAGAATTCATCTCACCATTTCTCCTTTTCTTTACAAAAGGTACTTTGCTGCAGGTTTCAGTGCTGCACGGAAGGCTTAGCTTGTAAATCCCTGAGAAAAACACCATCTTCCAGGATGCATGAGGATGTATATGCACCACGAACGCACGGACTGGACCTGAATTTTGCTTTACGGCAGCTGCATTGAGAGAACAGAGTGCTAATGCTCTTTCACAAAGCCCACAGGATACTGATCTATACACAAAAGCATACTTATCTATGCAACAACTAGACTGTCGGGGCTAATCAGCTGCAGGGACACACTGCTGGCCACACATCGTGGCAGGAACTAAAGAGTGTTTAAGTACCACTGGTTTGCACAGGAGCTAGAATCAAAATGGGAAGCAGAGTTGCACAGCCACATCACTCCGCGGAGTGTCAGTTTGCAACACCAGCAAACGCTTTCCTTAGGTGACCTAAATAATAAAAAATGTAAAAACAAAGCATGAAAAATAAATATTCAAAACTTTGCTGCCTTGCTCAACAGTAAATTTATTTACAGTTCTGCTTCTGGCTCAAACCCAGTGGAAAAGGGGAGAGGATTGATTTGTGGTCTCTCTAGCAGGCTCACAGAAAGGGATCGGGAACTGCTAGGAAGGATCCAAAAGGGCTCAGAGGACCTTATGCAAGATCCTAAACTCTGTATCACCGGAAAGCATTGCAATGGCTTAGCAACTACTCAGCAGGCCTTTGGAAAGTAGTCCCAAGAAGGCAGACATTCCCTTCACACTACATTTTTTTTTAAAAAAAAAAGGAGAAAAAGGGAACTAAAGGTCAAGGAGGGGAGTCAAGTTTCATAATAACTGTAGGGTGACTAGCGTTAAAAAAAAATACCCTGGATATGCTAAAGTCTTTGTCATTCAAAATAAAAATTGAGGAAATAAATACCTAACACTGAGATAAGACACTATCTTCTTGCAAATGCGCCAACACTGATATAATTTCAGTAGTACTGATTTTTTCTGTATTTCTATGATCTCAACAGCAGCATTTGCCTGCATTTCCAAACGCTGACCTCTGATCCATGTTTGTCATTCCAAGTATAACTTTCAGTATACAGTCAGCTATAACCATTATCTCAGCAGCATGAAATAGAGATCAAATTTTTTAGACCATGCCCTTTACTTTCTCATTTTGAATTTTTTGATGACAAAAATAAATGCTTACATCTTTAACATAAAGAGATGTTACATCTCTAAAGAGCTGAGAACATTTGTGTTAATAAGAAGAAAACACATAATTTCACAAGATCACAGATCTTGTCTGGAGAGGGGCTCATAAAGAGAAAAAACAGGAACGTTCAGACAAGTTCAAGATTAACTGGTAGATGACTAAATTACTATGTGTGTAACAGCAGCTCAAAACATACAGGACTTTCCTGCTATAAATATAAAGGACCCTATCAGGTTTAAATATAATGTATTTTTAACTGTACACACCCCCCCTCCCCCCCCTTCCCCCACTATAGGAATCCAGCCGAAAAAGAGGATAAAAAGTCACCATTACAATATCTCTTACCTAGACATTGTCAGAAAAGAGTGGAGAAGCAGACATGACAAAGAAACCTTGTCCAAACTCCAGATACATTTTAATCTCTGTACAACAGTTCTTCAGAAATATTATTACACAGAACAAACAACAAGCAAGTTCTCAAGCATAGGAAGATGTTAAAACACCAACATGATCTTCATGAGCATTAAAAATTTAATCCCCACCTGCCATCTGCTATTTTTCTTCTTAAAGAAGAAAAAAGAGACAATTTTTCTATTTTGAAAGAAAAAAACCAAACCATTAGGCTGTGTGTAGGCTATAAAACACTCTGTGTGAGTATTGACTAGCTGAGGTACCAATGGTAACGAGGATGAAACAGCCTGGGACAAGTGTGGACTAGCCACCAAAGTCCATGTCCAAGTAGGGGCTCAGTAAACACTTCAGCACTGAGGACAGGACATGAGTTTGATCATCAGCTTCTCCCAATTATTTTATGTATTTGCCTAGTCAAGCCCAGCTTTGTATATAGTTTTTTCTGCTCCCAGAAAGCCATCTAGTCACTTACTAAACTGAATGTAGAGTAGAAGCATTGTGCACTAAGTACACATTCGACTCAGCAGGAGGTAGGGAGCACTCTCCTTGAAGGACTGAGGGACTTCAGCATGAAAAACCTGTTGCTTTCTGACACTTCTTCCATCCCACCCTCATGAGACACTGAAGCTGTGAGGCTTGCCCAAAATATTAACCTTGGGATTGAAGTCCACTGAACGAAGGGACATTAGAAACTGTCCACACCAACTCCATTGGGGTCAGTGGGGACTACTAAGAAAACTAATTTAAATACAGCAATTAATGTACACAGTTGGTGCAGAGGCCCACATTCCAACTCAAACAACAAAATTGTAGGATGTCAACAAAGCAGAAAGATTGGAAAGTAATACACTGACTAGATTAAAGCTGACCCAAGCATGTTACACACCGTAGTCCTACATCTGACTACGGCATAGCCACAAGTATGTGCTTACAAACACTAGTGAGAAGGAAAAAAGGTTTCCAAGTACCTCCTGTAAAGCCTACTTGACATGTACCTATATTTACATTCCTGTATCTCTATTTACATTCTAATCACCTCTGAAACAGTGATTATTTATCTAAGTATTCTCAGCTTTAGATGGACATTGGCAGCCTGAAATCTGGGACTTCTTTGTTTCTGAGAAGGTTAGCAACAGAGATGTCAAAGATTCTTTTCATTGCCCTATTATTAGGGTTGCATTCATTAAGCTGAGAGGTGATGGCAAACACAGCGCCCAAGGACAAGTCAAACAGCAATGTAGTTGTTGGAGAAAGAGTTTTTAGCGTCTTCAGAATACACACCTCCAAACATGCAAACTATAGTCATGCAAGTACAGTTATCATTTGCTCAAGTTAACAATTCCAGAATTTCACAAACAAAACCAAGTCACTACCTTTCCCTTAGAGAAGATCGATTTAGCACCGAACTTGGAGAATGCTTCTGAAATGCTGGAGGTGCTGAACGCTCTAATGAGCCAGCAGAATGGGACCATCTGTTGCGTGGATCTGAGATCACATCCTCATTGCAAACATCAGAACTCTCAAAGGCTTTTCCATGAGTAGATTTTGCCTGTGAAAAAACCCCACCAAACCTTGCTAAAATTTATTATAAATATCAAGATTTAGTTTTAATATTTTTAATTTTCAAACCAAAAGGTTAAAGGTTGTGCATATATGCAGGAATATCTGCCCGCTGAGGAAAGAACAAGGACCCTTAGTTCATAGAAAGAGCCATGGTCTAAGTGTCAGAGGACTCTGTTGGTATCTAACACATCATCTTATGGCAAACTCTACTGAATAGCCCTTTTCTCACCTTTTCTGACTGCACAATTTAAAGCCTTACCCTTCCCAGGAACCTCAGAGATTCAGAATGATGCCTGAAAGTCTAAACACAAACCTTAGACTTCTCTACAGTCTGGGACCCCTCGCTCTTAGACTTTTTTCCCACCTCTTGATTTGCTGTTCCTCAAAGGAAAACTCAGGCCCATCTACTCATCTTCTACTCGCGCTCCACTGTACTAGTTAGTCCTTCCATAGCTCCTCTTAACCTAAAATGTACCACTAAAATGTCTCAAAGGGTTAACTCCTTTTACTTGGCATGGGGACTTTTACAGGAGCTGTTTCCCAAAGCCGAGGAAAAAAAACAAAACCCACAACAAAACCAGACCAACAATAATCAGGTTATTCATTAGCTCTTTCCAGGCTGCAGGTTTCTTTTTTTTTCCTCAGCTTTGGGAAACAGCTCTTAAATACAGCTTTGTTATATTTCTGGCAAGAAAAAGATAACAGCCTTGATTTTTTGAGATGTGATTAGTGGCATCACGAACATGATGAGTTAACCTGTAACTCAGCTATCTGCATTCTCCAATGGCTGCTCCTAACTTTCCCATTGGGGGTGGGAGAGATGACATGACCTTAACATAGCTATCATTTAAAAAGAAAAAAAAAAAAAGAAAGAAACAAAGAGACATATTTAGCATATTTAGTAGAAATTCTCTATTTTCTTTACAGTTTCTCATTTACAGCCATGGAACAATCCGTAAATGGCACAATATATTAGACTTAAATGGTATGCAAAACTGCAATCCCTGGTAATAAAAGTTTAGAATCTGACAAAGAAGCACTTAACATATATCAAGGTTTGCCCTTATAGTTCCCCTTCTTTTCTTCTCCCTGTTATCATCAGTTTTCCCACACATT
This sequence comes from Eurystomus gularis, assembly GCA_013400335.1. Taxonomy (NCBI): domain Eukaryota; kingdom Metazoa; phylum Chordata; class Aves; order Coraciiformes; family Coraciidae; genus Eurystomus; species Eurystomus gularis. Next base: position 186,775 of record VZZY01015119.1, on the reverse strand, counting down.
AGGAAATCTAAGAGGGCATACATAATGAAATGCCTAAACCCATAATTTCCACAGTACTCCAGGAACATAGGAAAAACCAACTAAATGAGGACAGAAAGAATAAAAAACACCAAAAAGCAAAAGGAACCTGACATTAATCTTCAGAGCCATTTAATACACGAAGCAGCTAAAACCTGAAAAGGGAAGGATGTGAAATACCAGAACAGTAGCTTCCCAGTTGTACCAGTGCTACCTCTCCATACAATTATAGAAGTGTGCTCTCAGAATGACTGGGAAGGCAAATGCAAATTGCCTTTACTTCTACAGCCTTGTCACAGCCTTAATGCCAAGGAGAAGGAAATTGTATACCTACAGGCATGAATACTTTATAGAGCGTTAAGTTTCACATTTCTGTTTGTAAATAATCTGCCAGCAGGGTTAGACCAGATTCAAAACGTCCCTTTTCTTGCTTTTGATACTATTGTAGATAAAGTTTCAAAAATACCTATGCAAGATAGTTCTTCTTACTCCCCCCCCAAAAAAAAAAAAAAAAAGTGAACAATAGCACTTCAGAGTACTCACTTTGGGTTTCTTGGGTCTGTAGCTGCCAAGAAGAGAAGGATCTAAAGAAAGAAAGAAGATGTATCCCAGAAAAAAAATCAAAAGAAAATCTGAATGTTCTATATTTTATGAAGTCTTTACAAAATAGCTTAGCTCTCCTCCTAAATAGTACTAAAGCATTTACTATTATTATACATTGCAAAATTCTGCAGTCTCCTCAGAATATTTCAGAAAATCACTTTTAGGTGAAAACAATGACTTCTCATTTAATGGCATACAATGTAATAATGAACCAGTGTACGCAACATCTGCACAGACAGAAGTGGCACATCGTGTTAAGCTATTAATTGCCTAAATAAATATAAAATCAAGCCCTACTATTCCCAAAAATTCTCATGTACATTATATTACCTCACTAATCATCTCTGAACAAGCTTCCCTATGACCATCTCTTCCTCCTCCTATCATCTCTTCATTCCTTCCCTTGCCACTGACCCGCAAACACGAGTACAAAGCCCACGGAAGCACATGTGGGGAACCCGTTAGCTCCATACCAGGTTAGGATATTTCACCAATGTCAATACACACCTCACCCCTGAGGGTTTGACATTAAATTATGTCTGCCACCTTGACTGGTTGTGTCAGTCTGTACTGAAATGCCCTCACACTGTGACCCAAGCTCAGAGAGGTACTTCCATGCTGCACAGCATTGTAAAGGCACCCCTGGCCAGAAACCACCAACTCATTTCGTAAGTGTGCAATGGTATCAGATGACAGAACTTTAAAAATCCTGCAACCAGTGCTACTACAAAGAACAAATGTAAAATAACAAGTTCATAATGATTTGCTATATAACAATTTATAATTAGCGAGAAGGCGCAATAAAAACGAGGCAGAGCGCACATAACAAACAAATACTGATGAGACTCATTAAAATCCTCGTACTGCCAGACACAAGCAATAAAAACAAGTTTTAAGGTATCTCCCTAAATTTCTGGTCCCACACCTTTCATTAAATCCTCACTTACTGATACCAACAAATGCTGAAGCAGATGTTGGAGCACATCCTGGATGCTCATTAATAATGCTAAGTCACTGATCCACTACTCACAAATACTGCTGAAATAAACATTATTCATTTCTGAAGCAACAGAGCCCTTGAACTTCAGAATGATCAATACTCCAAGACAGATCTACACACCCACAGACTGTGGTGCAGATTTGCTCCACCATCCAACTCATCAAAACAAATGGAGTGAAACAGAGCGCTCACCTGGGTTTTGGTATTTTCTACTCCTGCTTTTGTATCATGTAGAACTTATGTTCTAAGTTTCATGAGGTAAAGAACTATTCAAAACCACCTTTTGTAGCAGTAGCTTATTCAGTATTCTTCCTATTCCTAGGAAGAACAGCTCTTTTTTATTATAGACTGGCCTTTCTATAATAAATGAAAAGCCAAACTAAAACAATCTCACTAAACTACTGCAGAAAACAAAAGCATTTATCAGATATATAGTAGAAAACACTGACCATGGTCTACGTTGGTCCAGGCTTCTGCTGTGCTTTCTCGCGTGGGACACCAGGTATGAAGTTTAATACCAGGACTTGGTTGTTCAACCTGAAACAAAAATACTGTTCAAATGCTCAGTATCAGATGTACCAATTCCTATTTTCTCCTGTTTTCCTTCAAAAGATCCTCTAGTCCTTTCTGAAATATTTTATTCTTATTTAAAGACTATTTAAAACTATTTTCGCAACACTTTGCTCATGTTATTATTAGCATTACTGTACATAAACAAAAACAGTGCTAGAAAGGTCTAGAAAGCTCTGAATATCATATTGTTCAAAGAAAAAAAAATGCAGATAGTTTCTCCTTCATCTATAAGTATGCAGTCTTTTTAAACAGTTCTTGGTATCTCATATTTATTCCAAACTGTTCAGATCTCACCAAGAGAGATCTGAATCTCTTCCTAATTAAAACAAAAAATAAATAACATTTAACATAATCTAATTTTAATCTTCATGTAACACAAAATGTCTGGGCCAAAAGAGTCTTTAGCAGTAAAGACACCCTAAGAGGAGCACTCTTAATCTAGGAAGGCCACAACAGTCAGGATATGGTACATTAAGATACCAGCTTTTTCCTTTTCTGTACAAATATAACTGAGCAATCAAAATCAATAATCAGTGCTTAAAGATGCTATAATTAAACTGTGAACTTTACCTATAAATCAAAAAAACACAAGAATTGATTAAAAGGAGTTAAAAAGAAAAATATCTGAGAGAGATGAACAGTAGGTTGATGAATGATTAATGGCTTATTAAAGCTAATCTGAATTTCTAAAATGTACCTACAGGTAGAATAAAACTTGGAAAAGAAGCCTAACACTCAACAAGACATTAATTCATTTGTACATAAACTAGAAAAAAATTAAAGTGAGAAGCAAACTAATTAAACACTAAATTATCTTAATGGCTGTGACAAGTATCCAGAATAGCAGACAAATCATGTCGTCATAGCACAGGCTCAGCACACTCCCATTTCTGCTGCTACACATTCAAAGTGGTTTTCTAACAATAAAGGATTGTTGTAGTCATAAGAAAAATTAAGAAGAAGAAGAAAAAAATGAGAATATGATCGTCCAGGATACTGGGAAATCTGTCCCCTTCGTATTAAAGCACTTAAACACAGATTCTTTAAGTAAGTACCTAATTTCAGAACAATTTTTCATGTACAGTTAACAAAAAGTCCTTAAGTGGGTGCTAAAGTCAGGCTGGTTATGAACTCTAAGTCAAAGTGTTAAGAGTTGTAGCTCTGAGCAAAGGAAGTGTTTCAAGGATCAGAGGACGGCAACATAAAAAAAGTTGAAAGAGAGGAAGTGTAAGTGTTCATAATGTGACTAGACACTCTTTCTTTAAAGTCTTATTCAGAAATTTTTAATAGTAATATCAATTACTTCCAAGCTGAATTTATACACCTATTATCCTGTCTGCTGCGCTGGAAGAAAAGAAATGGGGCCTCAGAGAATTTAACCAAGATATTCATGAAAGAATTTGATCTTTGTCTGTTACTAAGGTGGATAAAAGAAATTTTATTTTAGTTAATTTTACATTTAAATCACTACGTGACAAACTGTTAAGGAGAGAAAAATTATTCATCCAAACTAAGAGCTGAATGAATTTTTTGAGCAGTATTTAGTGAAAGAACAATATTTGATCTGAGCTTAAGCTGGAAGCACTTTGCAGAGAATACAAACCCGTCTAACTACAAATGGAGGTTTATCGGTTTCTCTTCTGAATTCATAAGGACCAAGGTTTAAATGGGCAAGTCGTTGCCTGGCTTCTTCTGATAGCTCACACATTCGTCTTTTTGTGTACGGAGATGGAGAACGTGACTTAGAAGCTATTGTAGGCAGCTCGTAGTTCTTTGTTGCTAAGCTGTGCCTGCTTTTCTCAGGTGAAAGAGTATTTTTCTTTGGTAACTTTGTTTGCAATTTTCCATTTGGAGTTGAGTGATGTACCCAATTCAAATCACCCTAAAGTGAAAAAGAGAAATTATCTGGTTTGACAGCCAGCAGAACAAAGATCACTGAAAATAATGCAAACAGGGAACTCACAATTTTAACAGAAATACGTGCCATGTCAGCTGAAGCTCCCCTCACAAAACTATAATCAAAGAGCAATTTAAAAACCAACAATGTATTTACCATTTTCTCTGAAACCAGAAGGAGGTTAAAACACACATTATTACATGTCAGATATTAGGGTGAAGTGTCTGATACTTACCAATTAGCTTTCTCCCACCATTTAGAGACTGTAAAAAATTAAACTGAATTTTGTCACGAGTTCATTTAATGCACTTTACCTGGACTGGACATACACAGATTTCAGGATTTTTTTTTTAATCTACTTAAACTTTTTTTTAACCTTTTAAAAATCCTTACCTGTTAAAATAAAAGGGATGAATTAAAATAGAAGCCTATTTAATAGTTTAAATTTTATGCATCTAGAGTTGCCTAAGGCCTTACGAGAAGTGTAATTGCATTGTCTGAAACTTATATTTTCTTGAATCATAGTGAATTTACTGGTTCTTTAAAGAGTTATAATCAAGAAGCTATGTTTAATTAAAAAAACCCCACTCTTCTCCCTAAAAAACAAGCCAAAAAACTTTAAAGACCATCTTCCAAAGATCCTCTCAAATCATGCAAATACTTGCAAAAGAAGAGGTAAAGCAGCTGTTTATTTGTACAACCGGCACTTAACATCCAAAATGCAAAACATGGATTTTTTTAGCTAAAATTTATTAAAATCCCACCATTATCAACTATTGCCTTCAAAGTCTACCTCTGAGTTGATAGTGCTTTTAAAATACCTACATACAGCAGAATAAAGGAAAGCAGAGGAACAGCCAACCTCAGCACCTCCCTTCCCACAACATCAGATGGGAGTGGTGCTGCTGTAGGTTTTGTTGTTGTTACCAGCAAAGGCTACCTAACACCCAGGACTGAGACCTCCTCCAAGTAATTCTGAACTCCTTCAGTGACCGATTTCTGGTTCTGGGAAACTGTTTCCAACACTGAAGTTTTGTTTGAAATTTCTTTGTAATTCCTGGCATTAAATGAACATTCAATTACTCTACAGGCTTTATAGGCGAGGGTACTCTAGATTATACAGCTCCTATCTGGCTACTTAGTCAGCAGCATGTTTTACCTTTGAATACTGCAGTATGGATAATTAGGCTTCTTGGTCAAATTTGGCCCAAATTCACAAGTTATAAAAGATAAAAAAATAATAGTTTAGCAAGACTTTTCTTCCTGTTAGAAATTCTTTTTCAAGCTTGAGAAAGTTGAGATTAGTCTTAAATCCGAATGTTGCATGCACTGCTTCAGTTCAGAGGAACCCAGAAAAAGATGTCCAGCTTGTCTGGAAGCCTTTCCTTCTGCACCCAACAATTAACAAGGCTGAGGTTGTGTTGTGTTTTGTATCAACACAGTTTGAATCTGGCATCACACAGACTATTCAGGCCACTGTCTTTCTCAGGCCTGTGCTAGTACTTCAGCAGCTGGTCGTGAGCCAGAGTATGGAACTGGTCCAAACATAACCAGACCTAATTCTCTAAGACGATTTTCAATTTCACCAGAAGCAGGCTGGGCTTCTGGCTTGCACCGAGTGTGAAACTAGACCTTCACTGCAACACATTCAAATTTGATATGCCGTTCATAACGTTTAAAATATAAAATGTCCTTAAAAGTATTTAATGTCAAACTGCTCTTACGGAAGTCACCTTCAGGGCAGTTAGCTTTCTGAAAATGACAATTTTCACTGATTTTTTTTTTTTATTCTTTATCTAAGTGTCTCCTTATATTGTGTTTGCTAAATTTGAAAGAAACTTCTCAGTAAGCCAATTAGCAGTGCCACAAACAGGTCAAAGTCACCTCACCCTCTTTGCACGCAACCATTTTCTTCCTGAAAACCATTCCGTTTTAATGACGCCACACCATTTTTCAATAAAATAGCAAAAAAGGAGGATGTAAGAGTAACTTGAAGTGACAGCTTCTGCCAGGAAATCCAGCTGAAAATTTAATCTGTGATACCACAGAAGAATGCTATCAAATGAGCAAACACACCAGAGAGGTGGTTTCCCTAGCCCCCTCCCCCCCCCC
>VZZY01015119.1:164718-180537 GCA_013400335.1 Eurystomus gularis | reverse complement strand
CAGCCTTTAACTCCGCTCGTTGCAGAAGCAGCATTTCCAGATTAATACTGGTGACAGCCTTTTCAACAAAAATCTTCACTTCCATTATGTTATTGATGTTGTTATGGAAAACAAATTAATAGATTCGGTTTTGATAATGTACCTTCTCTGACTTCACCTAGCTTTTCCTGTCCTTCAGTTGCTAAGAAATGGTGAGTAGGCATCTTCCCACCTACAGATACGCTAGGGATTGACACTTCAGCTGATCACAGAACATAGCAACTGATAGTTGTTTCAGATTCAAGGAACTCTCAGTATTTACTGTCATGCACCAAACCCACTCTTTACTCATACTTATTAAAAATTTAATCAAGTTGTCAAGCACCCATGATAACTGTTTTAACCACAACAAATGAAGGAGAAAAGTTTCAAGTGAGCAGCACATGCAAAAATTGGATCCAAGGCTATCAGTATTAAATCTAGAAATTAAATTGCAAATAATTAAATTATGCTAACCTGCACGTGACTCCTTCCTGAGCCTAAGAGACGCTCTGTAATAAGGGAGCTTGTAGAAAATCTCAATTTTGGTGCAATTCCCTAGAAGAGAGACAATAATTGAACATCAAGCTCCAACTCAAGATAAAGGGTATCAAAGAAGTAAATGTCACCTAATGTAACAAACCATCCCTAATTTTCAGCCATTTCCTTTGTTAATTTCAGCCTTTAATAAAGATAATTAGAAAAGACAGAACAGCAATGGTAAATGTCAAGATGCTAACATTTGCATTTCTGACAATTCAATTACAGATGGTTATATTGCTTTCGTACAACAATTAAGGTCTGACTTTTATTTAAATACATTTCTTTGTCAAAAACACTTTTAAAGACTTTTCATGCCATGCTATCTAACATCAATAAAAATTCCAGTCATGCTCTGGAAGTTTCATTAACACTAAACTTTGGAAACTTATTTATAAATAATCTCAATTGTGCAATCTTTTTTTGTAAAAACATTTTGAAAATTAGTTAATTACGCTGCAAATAACTATTCATTTGTAACAATATGATTAAGACTACCCTTTATTCTGTAACCATTAGAGCAAAGTCTGATCTCTGTGGATCGTCTCCCACGTTCTATAACTGTGTTTCACTTCCTCTCAATCCCCTGTTACACATATGGCTGGCAAGAGGCAGCCCTAGGTTGATCAGTTTGGAATCAGTGGGGTCCAACTGGGCCTCCTGATCAACCAGCACACAGGTACTAATGGCCAGCAGGTCCCTCCATCTTTATGTGGTTAAGTTGCTGTTCAACTCATCTTCTTTTACTGCAGCCGTGTCTAGAAACATACCTCTTAGAGTTCTATTGCCTGTTAAATGTAGTTAGAATTGGCCAATGTATGCAAAATGTACTGGGTGGAAATGGCAGAGATTATGACACACCAGCGTTAGCGTTATTTCTCAAAACAGCAACATTAAATAAAAGGCTTAAGAGAACTAAAGGCCATAAATGCCATAAACAAGTGGGAATCATCTATGTGCATCTTACAGAGCTCTGCAGAAGCAAAGTAAGAATCAGGTGTCCCTAGAACTTTCTACCCTCTCACGACACAGCCAGAGTTTGCTGCCCCAAGGCATCTCTGTGCACAGGCATTTGTGCACACAAACACACAAAACCACCCAGAAACGAAAAGGAACTGGTCTGTTTCTGACTCTGCCCCACATTCTTAAGAATTAGCAGAAACCTCATGAGTGAGGTCCAAACTATTCTCCACAACCTGCCCAAACACACACTGATTTCCCATAAGGGAATATGATCTGGCCCCAGGTTAGATTATGGAAATGAAATGACAAAAATGCCAAGAAAGCTCAGTCAAAGCAATTAACAGAGTCCAGGATTCAATCAAGTCAAGTTATGGCATATAAAAGAGATTTTAAAGCTGACCGTCTTTAATCAACTCATTTTTATCACTAATGAATTGTCAAGTGCTATCAACAATTTAAAAAAAGGACACATCAGAATTAGTAAGTTCTATAAAAAGCAACAATAGAGCACCTACTGCTCTTACAGAGACTGAGAATGATTACAGAATTGGTAAATGCTCATAGCTAAAGAAGAAAAAAAAAAATCACACAAAATTCTAGTTTCTTTAGAGAAATGGTTTGTGGAGAGGGACTATGGGATGGCACTTACATAGGCATGGATATGTCAAAAGTAACTTATAGGCCAAAAGCAATCAGAGGAGTTCTTGTTTTCCTAAACTAGGAATTGCTGAAGGATATTCAATATAGCATAATGTGAAGACTGCCATATAGCCCCAAACATCTCTGTAAATGAAAACCCAGCCATAAAGTTTCTGGGATCTATTCTTGTGCCTCCAGCTTAGTGGTGCCTGCAGCCCTGAGGAGGCTTGTCAGTCGTTCTGTACCAGCCATCAAACAGAAGTGAAGATAATACTAATATGATCATAGAAAAACTGTAAAAGTAGTTCATATTTAGAAGAACACAAGTTAGAAAACAAGTCAAATATATGCTTTTGACTGCAAGGAGCACGAGTACAAGCCTGTACCTTAAAAAGTATATACGAATAGAACAGAAGGTCTTGTATGGGTATGCTAATGAAAGATAGCATAACTAAAAAGAAACTGTTTTAACATGGCAAATACTGCATGAGGGTGGGGAACGGAGATAAGTACGTGTATAAGAAGTCACCACCAGTCAAAGCTCAAACATATTCTTAAAGGCAAGGGTTGCAGAGAAATACGAAGGAGCCAGCAAAAGCCTCAGCTGGGCAACACTGGACCAGGAGAGATAACTTGAGGCATGTCTTGTATGCGTACTGTGTTTGTAAGCCTCATAAAATGTTTAGCCAGAGACATTATCAGCCAAGTGCCAGATTTCTGGAGGAGTTCTGATCCTCTCAACTTGGGATTCCTTCCAACTGGCAGATTAGCAGTGTTAATCACACACTGCTTGTCACTTCCTATCTGAACTTCACAACCGTAACCTCGCTGTTGCTACCTTTATTTTTTTAATAAAAGACAAATTTATTGGGAATCAAAGTGCCACTGAAGCACAGCTGTCAGTCAAAAATACTCAACATCTCAGCTAGCCATAAATAACTTTTAATGTGGGAAGAACATAGCTTGACTAGCACAGGAATAATGTGAGGGTTCTCATGACCCTGCTTAACACCTCTCCTTTTGCTTAGCATTCATATTTCCTGCTTGGTGCAGACTCAGCAGGAGATACTTGCCAGTAAAGCTTAGGAAGCACTAGAAGATGTAGGCATTTGAGACTATTTCTACTGGAGGCAAAAACCCTCTCACAGCTACCCCGTTTGGCAAGCAAGAAGAGGAACCACAAGTTCTCTTTGTGAGCCTCGCTCTAATTCCATCAAATACAGCTTCTTTATTATTCCTGAAACCAGGGTCAGTATGCCAAGATCCATTTTTAAACTGTTCCTTCTGCAATGGAGATAGAATGGAGCAACAGATGTTTCTGCAGTCCTCGTTCCAGGACAGAAACGGATTTACACTGCTCCCAAGGACATGGAAGTACATTTACTGTCTTAAATCAGTCAGCTTTTTAAAGCTACTAGAGTGTCATCATTCAGCTACACATCCAAATGACTCTGATGCCATCTTCTCACAGTTCACAAATTATGGCACTTTCTCTTTGTTAGAAAATACGTATTTTTTGTATTAAAGAACTCAGTCCAACAAAAAACCTCAAACTTCTCTAGTGCTCTGCTTCTACAAAGACACATTATATTGCATTTACAAAAAGTCTGAAATTATTTTGTGAATACCACCTCATTTATTACTGCTTGCCTATCTATTCTTTCTCAACACCAGGACAGTACTTCTTCTAGAAGTAATATGAAAGCCATGCAGTCCCACCCCCTCTCGAGCCACCACCAACATACATAGGATAAGCCATTTCAAAGAGATGCTATGGCCAAAAATTAGTGGCTTTTTTTGTGGGGACAGTTTAAGCTGCTGCAGAACCACACATTTTGTATCACTTAATCACAGCTTCAGTTCACTCAAATGTAACACAGCATTAGACACCAAATTAGCACTTCTAATTGCAAGTGACTTGGCAACTTCCAAGTTGCTCTTGCAGGGAAAAGATTATACCAGCTAAAAGATACCAGTGACCTTTAATCAGCATTTCCCTCCTGTCTAATCCAATCACAACTGAGTCCCTATCTTCTCAAGACAAATGTCTTGCCAATCCACTAGTAAAAAATAACCAAAATAAGACAAACAAAACAAAACAAAACCCCAAACACATCTCCCACATCATCACCATCACCTTCAAAGTGCCTTCCTGAGCTATTCCACTGACACCCAAGATTCAAACTCTATGACAGGGTAGTGTGAGATTAATTCCTTTTCATTTACTGTGTACCTGAGCCCTTATCTCCAGAAAATTAACATTAATTCATTGCACTCATTCTGCCAATTAGTTGTCCTTTATCATAGCTCTTTTGGAACTGTAGAAAAGGCAAGTCACTAAATGAGTGTCAATGGCCTGAACAGACCTTAAGAAAAAGGCTTTGGAACTGAAAAACAATCATACAGCACTAAGCTACATTTCAGTTACTCACCATTTTAGTGGTGACCTTACACCTCAGGGATGCCCACAGGTCAGACGGCACAGCACTATACACTTATACTGACTGTCATTGTCCTAAACAGTAACAAAAATAGTCTGAAACAAAATGCTACAAAGAGAAACTGATGGGGAGAGTTACGTGGTTTATCTGTTGAGAGTCCTGAAGCTGATATAGTATCTCACTCTTCTCCAGCATCCCTTTAACTACCAACTGCACCACAGATTAAATTGCATGGAAGACACGTTCCTGATGCCACACTGGAAACCAAGTGGAAACTAACTTTTTCACATTAAATTTCTTGAAGCATTTTGAAAAAAAGATTACACCTTCACCAAGGTTCAGCTGTGGATTTGTACATTCAACACCCGAAATGGCAAAATCTGTCAGAAGTAATCGCTTTTTGTTTGAAGTAGTTCAAGGGGTTTCTTCAGTGAAACTCACTGTATCATAAATACAAGCCACAGATATTCACTCACTGTAAAAGAAGAGGACCTCTTCATTAAAATCTCACGATCTAAACCATGGTGCCCACGGGTAAGCTTAGGGTCAGGGAACAGGAAATCTCTTGTATTTTCTTCATATGTAGCTAGAATTCTTCCTACTAAAAGAAAATATGTACTTTAATTGGAAAATAGACAAAGTCATACAGAACAGACACCACACACAAGACTATATTGAAATGGAGATAAATTTTGTTCTTTACAAATTAACAGCATGGCTCTAAAACTTGTATCACACTAGGAAATAACCTCAAGTTAAATCAGCAGCAGCAATGTGCAGAAACATACTCTACTGTAAAAACAGTAGATACTGTTTAGAGTACATACTCTATTGTAAAAATTAAAGAAGATTGTGTTGACTGTTCTATAAGAGACACGAGAAGTTTTCGCTAGGCAATTGTTCAGCGGTTTTCCTTTCTTTCCCTTTCATGCCACAGAAGAAACCAGTATTTTTTTTAATGGCAGCCAATCTGTTATGAAAAACTGTATTATTATATATTACAAAATAGTAACAGTAATAGTAGACATAGTAAGAATATAGTATAGAATATAATAGTAAGAAACACAAGCAACATCAAAATCATTTTCTCAAGATTTACCCGGTATCCCAGTTTGCTACTTTATTTTTAAAAAATATTTTCTTTAGGGGAAAACCTTGCACATATATTACAAAAAAATTAAATTGTGCTACTGCACTCATCTTGTCAAGCTTATGTTGGGCTGTATCACACCTGTCTCTGACACCGGAAATTAAATTACTCATGCAAGATCTTCTACTCTTCCACAACAAAAATCCACATTCAGTATATTTTTAAAGTAAATGGTCTGGTCTCTAAAAAACCTGAGAGAAGCAATTGTTTCCTTGAAAGTACTAGGGACAAGTGACAGAGAGTGCTTTTAATACCAGTTTTCAAACGAGTCCTCTTTAAAACTTGACTTTATTTCCAATAAAGTACAGATTTACATTATTCATGGGAACACTTGGATTTCATTAAAATAGATTTTTATAATCACACAAACCAATAACAGAAGTATGACAAATTGCTATTTATTATCTTCACATATCCCAAGAGACCTCTAATACTTACAGTGAGGATAAGAGTTTTCCCAACGGTCACCATTAAAATGGAAGGAAAAAAGGTGTCATTCTGAGAACAAGATTATGCACTCTGAAATTTCACAGACAGCCACTTCGCAAGTGAATTGTGATACAGTTAATCAGTGTGCGCTGGATGACTTCAGTTTACTTTCCATTTTAAAATATTATCACTTTCCTAAGCCTGAGTATGGTACATTTCAATATTCAGTTATTGTTCTCTTTCAGGAACAAGATTCTCTTAATCTATTAACATTTTATATTCAGGGGACTATTTGTTGAAGAGCTTTCTATGTTGTTTGTGTGTTGGAAAAAGCGATTGTGCTGTAATGGCAATGTCCTCATGGAAATTAACCTATTAAACTGCATAATTTATGAAGAGACTGATACAATACCTGGAGGAATGAGCTGTATTAGTTCGAGCACTGCTGTGTCAACTAGAAAGGAAAAAAGTTTTTTCATGAGTTAAAAAAGAACTAAAATGAAAGTAATTCTTATAGTCAAAACCCAAGAAAAATGGCTCACTGATTTAAGCTTCATAGCACTGTACATAGCAGCCCTATTTCCACCACATCAACAATAAGAGAAAATTAAGACCAGCTTGCATAAATACCACAGAAGAACACAATGGCATTAGCAGGGTACAAATGACAACTCTAAATCTGACTTAGAACTTGCTAAGTTCTATCTGCTGTCAAGTTTGTCCTTCTTTTAAAGAAGATGACGCAAGCTTTGGTGCTTTTTCAGATAACTTCCACTATGAGAGAGCACATTCCTGGAGTCTGAGTTCAGGGTCAGTGTTGTCTCACTATGGTTCATTATGCTCCACATGTGGCAAGACATAACTTTATTTAAAAATTAAAAGAATAATTTTACATAAATTGAAGGTCTATGCTTATATTATTTGAAAATTAACCAAAGAAATTATCAGATAAAAGGAATCCATTACCCATCTGGATAACCAGCTGGATTTTCCATTAATTATGACTTTTTACCCTTTCCTGTTGTAAGGCACGTAGCATAGATTTCTAGAGACATTTTGTTAGATAACAGTATAAATCTATTCTGAAAACCCACTAGTGCTAGGGTCCTATTATTTAGTACATGATATAACCACTAGCTTTGCAGAGAACAGGCTCCTGATAGAAAAATTACAACATAATTTAAACCTCCAAAAAGTCTTTAGAGCCCGCACATGCATGACATTAATTAAAACAACATAGTATGCATAAAAAGCAGAACCTACATTCCAGTAACTCCACAAGATCTCCAGGATCAGCTATATCAGCAAATACCTGGAAGAGAAATTAAAAAACAGTAATAACGGGAGAGTTGAAGTCATCAGATAGGCTTCTGTTAAAGAGATGGAAAAAAAAAAAAAATCAATATCCTTCCTTGCCAAGATGGTTGCTAAGAGTCCTATCCTCACTGGAAAAAGAAAAGAAGCTTGAATAACCATTTGGCACATGATCAAATTCACTGAAAGCTAGCAGTTCTTGCCATATGCTTTTTAGCCATTCAGGGTTACTTCACCATATTTAAGTTAGGCGGTATTGTGAAGAGTTGGACGTGTACAGGTAAGTATTGTCTGGAAAAGTTTCAAGAAAGAGAAATTGCTGAATGTACCAGAATTCTGATAGATTAAGAATATGTTCTTTACGGTACCAGTAATGCCTTGAGATTCATTTTCATGGAAGTGACTATTCATGTACAGAGTACATGGGGTTTTTAACCTAAATCCCACGTGACCAGATGGCAAGCAATAGGGGAGGATGTTACACTGGATACTCAGCAGACTTCCCCCTAATTCTGTATAAAAGCCTCAGCAGAGTGGTGTGGATCACTTTGCTGTTCAAGGTACCAAAAACTAAAAAACACCAAGCAGTCGTGCTCCACAAGTATCTAGACCTAATCAATAGCTATTTGTAGGAAGACAAGTACTATTCTCAGGATCCTTGTTCACCTGTTTTGTAAGCGGATAGATCCTGGTGTCCCCTAAATTACACTGAAAACAGTATTCAGTACATTTCCCTTAAGTAGTGTGGTGTTTGCCTTTAAAGAACCATGGTCGTTTTTACTCTTCAGTAGCTGGTAAAATTATCACTGTATCTTACCCACATCACCAGAGCACCATTGACGTTTACTCAGTCTGGTTTTCAAAGTGCTGGGGGATGCTTAAAAGGAAAGAACTAGAAAGGGCAAAGTATTATAGGTAGTCAAGAAGCCAGATCATATCTGTAAGATACTGTGTTTCATTATCCCTGTGGTAGTAATAATGAAGCTAGTAGGGACTCAGAATATGTGATAAACAGCTCTAAATTACAAGGCCAGAGGACCAACCTGGGAATTCTGGTGACAAACTATGAAAAAACTATCTCAAAGGGAGAAAGATGTCACCAAAAAGACTTGAGCTGCTATTCTATCTTTCTACTAAATTGACTCTCGTATATCATATAGTCTTTGTTCTTCACCTTGCCGTAATTTTTAGAAAAATATCCAGTTCCTTCCAACCCATGAAAACAGACACTGAAAAAGGACTGTTCACAAAAGAATGAACAAACACCTAAAAAGTCTCATCACACATTATGATCCCCGGTATGCATAATTCTTGAGTCAGTGTGTGTGCATACTATAGGCACACATCTTCTTTGTGCTGAAGAGAAGCAGGAGTTTAACACTATGCCACAATTACTTGTGCTCAGGGGTTTTGTAGTGAGTTTTTGTGGAGTTCAGGATGGGTTTTATTTGGCTTGTATCAGCTCTTGACATTATCTTACCTTTTCAAATACTAGTTTTTCTTGAAAGAAGAGTGGAAATGCTGCAGGAACACATTGAGTTCTTTTGTACTGCCCAAGCACAGAGACACTGAGATAAACTTCCTCTTTGTCTTTCAGCAGCACTCCAGGGCAAGTTATCTGCAAGAATAACACATTCATTAAACAAACTGAACTTTAGTTATAGAAGTAATGGCTGTTTTCAAGATAAAGATGAAACGGTCAGGGCTTAACTGGTTGATTTCTGAGACTCAGATTGTAGCAGTCTAGAACAAAAAAAATTCTTTTCTAAAGCAATTCTGTTTGTACAGACTGACGAGGATAAATAATCACCATTTAAAAATAATTAGGACCGAATTTTTCTCTGAGTAAACATACTCCATTGTCTTCAACCAAAACTGAAACCTGGTATCTCAATCCCAAGTTAATATACTGACTATATAAGAATTAATCATCAAGGATCACATTAGGCTTTAAAGGAAGAGTCATGTAGAATGAAGTTTACACGATGACAAGACACAAAAACTTGTCCAAATTTTAGCCTAGCTACAGAGAGAATGAACCTGGTAAATGTACATGCTTGGCTATCCATACTCTGTCCAGCCACCAAAAACGGCAAGTTTATTTTCAAATATGATATTAACTTTGCTTTCTAATATGTAGAACAGAAAAAGTAACTGTTGTTCTGTTACTATCAGACATCCATGCACACAAAGTCTTAACTGAGAAGTCTGGCCACCTCGGAGGATATTCAAGGCAGGGAAGGCTCCTCATTAGGCTGCCAGATACTGCCACTAATGTCTCAGCTTTCTCTGGACAATTCTTACTCTAAGTAAGAAGGGGTTGTTATGTTTTCAAAGCTCTGATGAACATCAGACGTTCTTACTTGAGTTTTCACTGCAAGGATGTACACAGCTCATTGCAAAACTATTTGCTGCTTCCTCCAAGCCACGTGATTGTATTCTATTACCCAGCCAGAGAATTGTCACCTTTCCCTTCAGCTCTACTGCTCGTTTTTTATCACAGTACAATAAATAAGAGGTTGTCTCTTCCAACATAAGGTTGCTGGAGAAAGTGTTCAGACTTTCAATTGCCAGGTAGAAAGACAAAGGAGGAGAGTGACAGGAATTAAAATAAGTGCTTTGGTTACAGTATCCTACTCCCAAATGAACATTTTACTTGAGAAATCCTAACTGTATTTAAAAGAAAACTACATAAACAGCACAAAAACGGCCTCAGGAGAATGAAATAACAGAAACCAATGTGTGACAGATTATTATAGATAGAGCAAAAGCTAAAAAAACCAGTATTTCTACTCATATATATCTGAGGAGGAAAAAAAAGGGGTTTCCTCTCCATGTAAATGAGGGCTTCAAATCTGCAAGAAAAGTGCCAAAATAATAAATATTCCAATTGAAACAGACTGTCAAGCATGAAACAGCTTTCATGACACTCACGCAGTTGCAAGTGTGAATGGGAGTGAGACAGATTTCATTCATACAAGGCAAGATCCCCCAAACTACATACTGCAATACTACATATTAGCTTGGTTCTCGCCTTTCTTCTTGATGTTTGTTTAGAACCCACAGTGATTTTTATCCGGGGTTTTGCACCTTTCACCTTAGAGAAAGCAACCAATATTTGCCTATTTATTGAGACAAAAAATGAGAGGCTTCAAGTTGCACCTGGGGAGGTTTAGGAAAACTTTCTTCACAGAAAGGGTTGTCAAGCACTGGAACAGGCTGCCCAGGACAGTGATGGAGACACCATCCCTCGAGGGATTTAAAAGACATATAGATGAGGTGCTGAGGGACATGGTTCAGTGGTGACCTGGCAGTGTCGGGTTAATGGTTGGACTTGATGATCTTAACGGCCTCTTCCAACAAAAATGATTCTATGATTCTACCTTCAAAGATACTGGGGAGAACAAAACTGCAAACAACAGTTGCCGTTTTTTCTGGTTATCCTGTAAAAGAAAATAAATCCTTATAAATCAGCATGTGGGGCAAGACAGCACACATGGAAACATGTGCTTCTTCTGCCCTTAAGATAAACTGCACAATTCATTGCCTGGGCTGGAACACCAAATATACATGTTCATGTAACTTCAAACCAGCTCCAAAACTGAGTGGCACGTGTATCTGCAGCTCATGAAATCTATTTTGTAGTATGTGATGCATTGAGCTGCGTAACACTTAGGAGACAAATTGAAGCTCTTATCTGACTGCAAACTGCTCAGGCAGGTTGAGGTACCATTTTTAAAAATGTAGCAGTATTATCTATGGATCATTTAAGGAAGAGGGATATCAATGCTGCAATTAATTGATCTTACAACCAGCCAGGAGGATTGTGATAAATGTTTAGGACAGTGTTACCCTGGTCTTTTCTGCTGCAGTTCTCAGGATGATGGAAAAAACATACCATCACAAATAGCCATAAGGAAATCACCAAATTCCCCTCACAGAAAGGAACAGAATTCTACTGATCCGGACCCCCTGAGGCATTTGTTTGTTTGCTACTCCTAAAACTGTAGCTGCATATGTAACCAATAAAAAAGGCAGGCCTTGAAAAATCCCTTTAAATGTCCATTACCATTAAAGCAAGAACACCCTATGAAGGGTAATGGACACTATTAACTTTTGCTGAGTGCAAGCTTCCAGACAGAACCACATTTTGGACTTAGAGTTGCAAAAATAAGCTTCTCAATGCAAAGAGATGCCATTTTAGTCTCCTTATCTGGCAGTAATCCACAATGCTATTAATTCATCTCAGTGCTTAAAGCTTTACCTACCTTCACTGTTGCATTTGTGAATTCTCCATGTAGCAATGACGTGAAGAGTAATGTGAATCTCATTCTGTTGCTACATGAGCAATCTAAATGCCAGCAGCAGAGGTAGGCACCAAAATCAGTCTCAAAAAAACAAATAACAATGAAATCTCAGTCTAAGCAATCATGAATTATTCAATTTCAATTACTGGCAGGATAAACCAAATAAGGTGTTTAGCTAAGGCTTTCCATTCTAGAATAGGAGCCTTTCAGAAATGAAGAGAACTAGCAGTGAGATAAACCAAAGAGCTGGTGGAATCAGATTGGATAAGATCTTGGAATTTCATCTAGTCAAAAGGAGAAAAACCTGTCTGTATCTTAAAGCAAGGGAAAAACAAAGAGGACTGAACTTCTGCTCCAAGTGGATAGGTTTCAAAGAGGGTTGAGAAATATGCAGACCATTGTAAAAGGACAGGAAAAGGAATAAGAAAATTGGACACAACTTCAGTCACAACTAACAAGTGGACACGGTATAAATCAACCAAGATGTGAAAACTAACAAATCTATGTCCCAAACACAACTGAGTATTTTGCCTTGGTTTTAATGATACTTCATACAAGAGAAAAAAAAAACAACTTAAAGAATGAAATGATGGAAACTGAACTGTTACTCAATATGCACTAGGCCTGGACCAAGGAGCCACAGGGAGGTCGAATCATATTCAGCCCAGGTTCTGAGAGAATGCAGTTTTTCTCACCAGATCTGTATATAACTAAAATCTGTTATGAAAACAAGGATAGTATCACCTGCTGAAAAATAACAAATGCAAGGCCCATATGAGGCAGAAAAAGAGATGTGAAAAATGATAACCCCATCAATTAGAATATTTAAATATGGAAATGTAAAGAACAAAGATATGGAGGAAAACATGACTAGAAAAAAGCCCAGCAGCACTTGTTTCATAAAAATAGATTAATCAAGCAAAACCTGACATTATGTTACTTATGATGCAGAAGATGGGAGTTAGCACGGAAGTCCCAAGGTGGTACAGAACTGGCCAAAGGACAGCATCAATAATGTGCAAAACTGAGAGGCAACAAGCTGAGGGTCACTATTACAAACATTCTCTTCTATAGCCAGAGAGCCATGTCTTTTAATATTTTTCATGACCCCGACACAGGAAGTCAGAGTGTTCTCATGAAATTTTTCCAACTAAAATTCAGAAATCATCAGAGATAAACAGAAACCTAGAAAATCCTGTTCGAGGGACAAATAGAGTTGAGATGCACCCACTGTGTACTAACAACAGTTCTTGCTTTCATGGGGTGGGGGGGGGNNGGGGTGGGGGGGGGGAGGGTGGGGGAAGGGGTAACCTGCAAAGCTGGCAGAGGGGAAGATGATGAGTGTGGCATAGCTGCAGTGCAGCTGTGAGAGACTAATATTAAGACATATAGGATGAATGTTGGGCTTTTTTTCCCTGGCATCACCTAAGGCAACAGTGAGACCCCATCTGGAATGCTGAATTCAATTCTGATCTCGATCAATGCAAATTCAAAGTGGAAGTGTAGCACCCACCTGTCAAGTTTTAGGGTCAGTCCACTAGACCTATAACAGATGCTCTCTGTTAACCCCTCTTCCCCCTCAAAAAAGGGGAAGATAAAGCGAATAATGGAGAGAGACTTATGGATTTCTGTTGGACCTCCTCGCCTCCCAAACAGGAGAGAAAGGAAATGAGAGAGACTTACGGATTAGAAAACTAAAACAGCTTTAATGAAGCTAATAATAATAAAATGTAATATACACAAAACCAGTATTGAATCCAACCCTCTCTAATGGCAATTACATCACTGTCACCACCGATGCTGTAGGAACGGGCACCGTGGAAGTCCCAGACCAGGCTCAGCAGCAGACGAGAAATGCNTTTTTCCAACTAAAATTCAGAAATCATCAGAGATAAACAGAAACCTAGAAATTCCTGTTTGAGGGACAAATAGAGTTGAGATGCACCCACTGTGTACTAACAACAGTTCTNCCGTGGAAGTCCCAGACCAGGCTCAGCAGCAGACGAGAAATGCATTCAGGAGCTGGGTTCTGGAACTGGATACAGGAACACATGGATAAGGACTGAAGGCAGAATGAATGGAGTCCTACTTGGATGCTGGCCATTGAAGAAGATGAAGAGAGGAAATGACCCTCATGATCCCTCAGCTTTATACTGAATATGACAAAAATATGGGATGAAATCCCTTGTTGGTCAGTTTAGGGTGACCTGTCCTGGCTGCTCCTCCCCACAGGTGTGGCCTCTTACTTTTGCATCCCCCCATGTGGTACACAAGATTTAGCAGTGACCTTGGTCTGCGTACCAATCCTTGGTAGTAACTCTAAACATCAAGCATTATCACTGCTAGAAGCAGACACTGTCTGCAAAAACATGCTGTTAGCTTTAGAAAGTGCAGTTAGTTAGAAAAGACTTAGCTGAAAAGTAAAATCACTGAACAGAATTGGTTTAGTTCTAACTCAAACCAGGACAGTGACAGAACTGCTGCCCAAACATCAAGGAAGGAAAAAGATTATTTAAGTGAAAGGCCAGTATTGACATTTGAGTAGGGCATCAACTAGCCAGAAGGAAATTCAGGCTGGAAAGCTTACAAATCATAACAGGAGTGAAATAGCAAAACATGCTCCAAGGTGGGGGGAAGGCGAGGGTGGGTGGACGGGGAGGGGAGAAACAAGTGGTTCAAAACCAGACTAAATACATTTATTAAAAGTGCTACCCAAGAGAAATTATATAGCTTAGCCGGTACATAATAGAACAACCTACATGTCCTGAAAGGGGCCCTCAGATCTGTATTGTAGATCTCCTGTTCTGTCCCTTTCGACTTTTATAGCCTTGAGAGCAGGCTGAATAACAAACATTCCACAGTTGAAGAAGCCTGACCCTGAGGGAACACCTTACCTATGGATCCTCCTGGTCCATGAATAGCTCATGGCAGTGGGAACAAAACAGCAAGGCACATTTGCACCTTTTCAGGAATGAAGGGGCCCTTTGCATCATGAAGAGAACACTAGCTGTTGAGACAGCAAAGCAACACCATCAGGGTGGTACCCTCATCATCTATACACGGAAATTCACAGCGCTATTTTAGAGCGGCCACACAAATCTGGGAACAAAAGTGACTAAGCTATTGGAAATACAGGGTCCGTTTCCCAGTACGTACTTTCTGGATCTGCACTTGAATTTTTTGGACAGCACCTCAGGTTTTCCTTTCAGCAGCAAGCATTCTGGCACCACTTACCCTGTGAGGAGACCTCTTGGATTACAGGAACCAAGGCATATGAAGCCAACAACTCCAAAGTAACAGAGCACTATCTACCTCAGCTACTTCTTAAACATCACCAGGAGAATGATACAGACTCCTACTTTACTCCTATCGTGTGTATAAGCAGAAAACTTTGCAAAGTGCACAAGGAATGGTTCTAACGTAATTAATGTAAAAACTTTCCAGTTTTACACCTACTGACCTCACAAACACCCCCTCATGTAACACCCAGGCAATTCAAGAGCTGCCCAGTCCCACATCCTGCCCCTCACAGGAAACTCATCACTCACAGAGGGGCATATATCATGTACAAGCAATCCTGGGATTGCTTTTGCTCTGTTATTTCCAAGGGTGCTTTCTTCACACCGTACAGCTTCCCAAGAATCACTGTCTCTTAAAAAAGACCTGTTCTGCCAGGAAGTGAGAACTGTGAGGAGCAGGGCGGCTGCCAACACAAACAGGGGGGCACAGGGACCAGGTGCCGGAGGACGCACACGCAGAAGCCAGCCCGGAGCTGGAGTTCCAGACGGATGGCGGCTTCCCGCTGGCAACAGGGCCCGGGCCAGCCTCCCAGAAGAACCCCCGGGCCGGGACAGCGGAGCGGGCAGCGGCGCCGGAAGGACAAACCGCGGCTTCTTCTCCAGCCTGCGGACCGCCGCGTCCCGGCTCTGAACGGCGGGCTCCGCTGCCCGGGCACTCACCGAGCGGACGTCCAGCTGCAGGACGCAGAGCAGTGCTTTCTGCGGCATGGGCGGCCGGG
>VZZY01015119.1:74523-164666 GCA_013400335.1 Eurystomus gularis | reverse complement strand
GCCGGGACGGGCCGGCCGAGCCGGGTTCTCCTCCCGCGGGCTGCCGCTCCGCCCTGCCGCGTCGGCCCCAGCTCCGCACTCCGGCGCAGCTTCCCCGCCCTCCCACAATGCCCCGCGCTCTCCCGCTGCCTCACGGCCACCATCGCTCCCACAATGCCCCGCGCGGCCGCCCTTTCCCTTCCCACAGCGCCCCGCGCCAGCAGCAGCTCTGCAGGGCCGCAGTGGCGGGATCTCGGTTGGGCCCTTTCCCCTCCCAGCCAGCAGCTCCCTGGGCCCGCCTCTGGGCCCCTCTGCCCTCGCTGTGCTCTCCACAGGGCCTTGGGCCCTCGTCTTGTGCACCTGAGGTCTGTGGTGCTGATGAGGAGGTGCTGGAGTGTGTCAAAAGTGGAATAATTTCCACCCCCTCAGCCTCCCAAGGGAGGGAGAGTCACAGTGATGGGTGCTGCGTTGAGAGATGGCTTGCTGGTGTGAACGCTGAAGTGTCCAGCATAGGGCAGGGGATGGGCCGAACGTGAGCAGAGCAGTGCCTGGGGTCCTCTCTCTATTCCTCCAGGTTTTTGGGCATTCTGCAGAAAGGCACCCATAGAGCCTTTCTGCAGAGAGGGACACCAACCAACGTTTACACAGCTCCAGGGCTGAATAGCCAAAAAGCAGTGAATTTTCTTGATTTCTTGTGTATTTTTACTTTTGATGCATATTTGTATTTCACCTACACCCTGTTTTAGGCATTTGGACCATTTTGACTCTGAGGATCCTGTTTTAGTGTCCTCTGGGTGAGACAGAGCAGCTGTCCACCATGCTCATACCTGAAACTGTCTTTTCCGGCCTACCTCTCTACTAGCATTGGTAGACATCAAATTTATGCCTCTGAACTTCGTCACGATTATGATCATATCAAGGGTATTCCCCAATGTCTTTGCTGCTAAATTGTCAGAGTATTTACAGTCACTTAAAACAGCAAAATAGTCAGATTCTCTGTTTTATCCTCAAACTGTGAGGGGCTTTAAGCCTTGAAATATTCTTTTCAAATTCACAAGTACAGCTATAGAGAGGGGAGGAAACTCAGTGGACAATTTTAATTGTTTCCAAAAGACAGCAGTGGCTCAAATGCATCCCATGGCTTGCTTTATTTTAATTTTACAATTTCAAAGAAAAATGGTGCTGTGTGATACAAATAAACATTTTCTAAAAACGTTTTTATTTTGAATTTTTTTCTTTAAAGGAAACAATGCAAAGAAACTGTGCCAGCGTTGACAGAAGTGAAATTTATAGATGGCTTAAATATCATTACTAATACTTGACATTAATATTTTTAAATAAATAAATGATGGGAAATGCAGGCCTTATTTTCACTAATGTGTCTTCTGTAAGAGCTGTAAGGTTTTTTTCTGTCTGAGCAAAGCACAGGGTTCTGTATTTAGAGCCTGGAAAAGACTCATATTTGAATTGCAGGCTTCTAATACATATATAAAGGAGGAGTTGACACTTGGATAAAAAACTTTCTCTGCATTTTCAGTCCCAAGGTTAAGAATAGCGTTCTAGAGCTAATGAGAAAAAAATTCTCAAAAATCCATGGCCTCTGATGGTAACAGTATTAAAATGGTTTATTGCTTATTTTCAGATACCTTTCACACACATGCTTTTTGCAGGGATAAATAATGTGTTAAAGATTGTGAAGTATGAGATATTACAGCAAGTGTGGCCATATAATACCAGAAGATAGATAAATGCTGAAATCAAAATTGGCATCATGTTTGTGATGAAATTTTAATATCCATGGGCAATGCCCTGGAACAGAAGTACTTTATAACCCTTGTAAAAGGAGCACAAGGCAGGGTGGAAAGCTTCTCCAAAATGATAAGGCAGAGATTAATTTCAGTGCTTTTCCTTGGTAAACCAGGGAAAATCTGGGGTAGACTGAAGGGATGTGCACTCTGCACAGAGATGCTTCTCTGTCCCTCTGCTCTGCAGAGGTTCTGCCACTCCACCCCACTGGGCCTTGGAAAGAACTGCTGCTGCAGTGTTTTCCTGCCCAGCCCTTTTTGCAGCAGTGTGAGGTCCATCTGGACCTTCTCATTATGGCAAAATGCATGATTTAGTCTTATATTTGCACTGCAGGAACAATGATGCAGGAATTTGGGACAGCAAGGAGAAACCCTGACTTCTAGCACAAATCAATTTGCTAATAAGCAAACCCACAAAAAGTGCATGCTACTTTGATAGACCTGAGGTTTTAACTGCTGTCAAGTTTCCCTGCTGTGAAAGCACACGAATTCCTTTGCTTTTACAAAAGTAAATCTTCTTGTAACGCTACTTACACTTAGTCCCATGTAATAAAAGAGCCTGGATGGCAGCTCTGCATTATGTTGAGGTTTTTGCAGTCTCCTCCATTTAAGAGCTTCATCTTTTTCTGTCCTCCAGGCCCTCCAATGTGCCTGCTGTGGAAGAACCCTGATGTCATAAAAATATTCAGTTCTGCTCTCATTTCTGTCATTGCAAACCAGGAGTAACTGTCAAAAAGCTGAAGTTGTACTGGTTTAACATAATTATCACAAGATTTACACCATGTTGTTGCAGTGCTTATGATGATCAGGCCTCAGGAGTTTCATTGTATTGAAATATGCTGCAAAACAGGTAAAATGGGAAAAACAGGAAGAGTCCAGTTTGCAAAGAGTGGATGTTCTAAAGTTCAGAATGTGGATTAGACAAAATACTGTGGATTAGACAGAGTTAGACTTCCTCCCTGACCCCCAGTCTTATCGAATGTCACCGCATTTGTCAGAGATTCACTTTCAGCAAAGAAGCCAAGAATGGTTTTCTCCTTAAACTTCGGAAGCGTTAGGCTGTGGCATTGCACAGTCATTCTGGCAATAAGAATGAAGGAAATAAAGGAGCTTTCCACTTTTTGCCACCATCTACTGCAGTTCTTATGAATGTTGTCAGAGAGCCGTTTCTGCCTTTAAGCGGATGTTGACAGAGCAGCCAGAAGAGACCTCTGTCTTACCGCACATTGAGCCCTTTATTTAGATATCATCACCGAGTACGATCGTCTTGTCATTAATAACTGTGGAGAATTCCAGGAAGACACCTGCTCAAATAACAGCAACAAATTATGAGATATGGAAAGATTTCTGTATTAGAAAAGGCAAACAAACAAAACATTAGGACTGTTTTACTTTGGAGAGGAGAAAAATAAGATGTAATACAAAGGAGGTACATAAGGGATTGAAGAATATGTAGAAAAGGATTCTTCTATTTACTCATGCCTATTTATCCTTTCAAAAGACACATGCAGTGAAATTAAAAGACAACACTATCAAAACTGATAGAAGGAAGTACTTTAGATAGTGGAACTCATTATCAGAAGGTACATTCAACAGTGTTCAAAGCAGAATCAGAGCGCTTTAGGGACCCCGTTGGACAATACCCACGTGCATGACTTACTTTGATCTTCTCGCTCACTGCCAGGTTAAATGTGCAATTCACAAAAGTCAATTCCTGTGCAAAGAATTGTAGTCAAGGAAAACAGCTAGCAGAAGCTAAGACTAAACAATCCCAGTACGCTGCAGAGCAGAGCTGGAAGAATTTTGTAATGCGAGAGATTCTAACAGCATCTAAGGGGACCGAAGTGAATTGTATTACTGCAGACAGTAATGTAACGGGGAAGGTAGAGTGTTAGATTATTGATGAGGACAGAGGATGGAGATTACCTGAGGGTGTCAGTACGCTCTTCACAAAATACATTTTCATCTAATCTTTCTACTTTAAAGCAGGAAAAAAAGTTGCCCAGAAGTTGGCATTCATTAATATCCATTGCTTTAGAAAAAGGCCATAACGATTTTGTCGATCCCGTCTTATTGAGTGTCTTGCTTTTTCCTGACGTGCAAGGACAGAATTGGGCAGAGCTCTCCCCCTTCCTTGATGAACCTACATGTTGTTACAGGCAAAAGGCCACCTGGTTGTGTTGCTATGTAGGTGAAACAGCAACCTTTTTTTCCCCTGTGCCCTCACAGTCTCACTAGTGCCTGTTGAAGAGCATTTTTCACTACACATCTGGAGAAGCTCAATGCGTCTAACATTTCACCATGACTCAGATATGACAGAGCAATTCCTCCGTGTTGCAGCTAAGCCAATACTCACTTTGGTGGATTTGGCCGTTAACTTCACTGATTCTTGATGTCTGTCATGCCTGCAATGAAAAAAACAAAACAAAACAGGCAAGCTACCTATAGACACTGAAGTTTTCTTAACATTCAAGCTGTTATCCTGGTCTGCTAAATTCTTTCTTGACTGGCTGCAGCTAAAGAGAAATCAAATCTGCTTTGATTACAGCCACTAGAGGAATATTCCAGATCTTGAATTCAGTTTTAGTAATTGGAAACTTGCGTTGGAAAGGAATGATCTAAATTCATCTAAGAGGTAACTTCCATGAATGCAGTGTTATGAATTCATAAATGGTACAGATACAATCAGCCAAGACAGCATTTGCTTTGTACCCCTGGAAAGTTCCTGGGCTATCCCTTACTCAATTCAAAAAAAGGTAACACTTTCCTTTGTGTTTTACATTTTTAAAAAATCGTCTTAAATGAAGACATTGTCCCAGTGAAGATTTTGCCTGAAATAAAATTCTTCTAACCAAGTTATAAACCCCTGAAAATAGGAGTTTATAATGGGACTGCTGATAGACCCTTAACAATAGCATTGTGAATGGTGCTGCTGTAATTAATGATACTTCAGAAAGATTTATGGTCCTTAGACAGAGATAAAACAGAAATATCATTGCTTCTTTGCCTCCCATCATTTTATCCTCTATGAAATTTTATGTGAAATAAGTCAAATGAAAAATGTAAGCTCTTAATCTTTTCCCAGAGTCCTGTCTCTCATTTGATGAACACTTTTGCAGAATAAATTAGAGCTTTTTATTCCTTATGTATGTACAGCTTTGTATTTAAAAAGCAAAGAGAAGAACATCGTCTCGTTAGCAAAGCAACTCAAGATGATAGTCATGGAGGAAGGAGAAATTACCAACTGTTCTTGTCCATTCTTCTGCCATCCCAGAGACAATGACTGGTTGTGCAGTAATTCAGAGCAGCTGCCTTGGAAGTGTACAAAAGGGCACCTGTATTCTGCACTGAAGAACTGCTGCTCATGGAAAGTGTGCATCAGACACCAGTCTTCAGGAGGAAAAGCTTCACCTCCAGGCAGCCAGGCTGAGGCAGCAGCTGAATTAGGGGGCTGAGAAATCACAGTTTTGGCATAGGCTACCTGAAATGGCAGTTAAAGCTCAAAATCCATAACATGCCGTTATATCCTAGGCTCTGGCTTCTGTTTGCCTCATCCAGCTCAAATGGTGTTTGGTCCCTTGTCTTTCAAAAGCCTCTGTCGTGTGTCAGGAGTTCTGTCCCTCTGCCCATTAAAGTAGCAGTGTTTGAGCATCTTCCATGTTAAATTGATTGACAACAGCAAAGTCACTAGAGAACTTCAAGGACTTTCTGGCTGGCTTGTTTTCCTGTTATAAATTGTAGCTTCTTGTTGTATTAGAGAAGAAAACTGGAACGCTTTCTTTAAATAACAGCTGAAGTTACCCTGTCTAATAAGGAGCTCTGAGATCTATGCTCAAATTCCCCATAAATTATAACATTGCTTCTTTAAAATTTCTCCAATCCATCAGAAACAGAGAGGGATTTTTTTTTTTTTTAACAAGAACTTTTGGTTTTCAATGGAATTTACTCTGGAGGGCAGAACATTTTTTTTTTTTCCATTGTAAGGAAGATTTGTAAAGGGGCAGGATTGTGGCTATTATTAGAGACCTTCCGAAAGAAAATCATCAAATCCTTTACAGCACTAGGCAGATCTGGGCTAGAAAGTATAGCAGGGTGGTACAGAGCAGCCCAGATAGCAGCAGAGAGAAAATGGAGCAGGAAGAAAGAAAAAAATGGAACCCCAGAAAGAAGACCAGATGCCAATTAGAATTCTTGCAGGCTGCAGCAAGGGGTGAATATTACCAGCTGTAGGAAAAGAAAGGGTAGAGTGGATTAGTGTTAATCACGGACACAGGAAAGTAGGAAGGGTTTTAAATGAGCTTTAAAGAGCAAGAATTGAGTTAGCAGCTCAGAAGAGAATTCCAGATCCACCAAGCGTAGGAGCAAAAATAAAATCCAGAATACGAGGAGATCTATCTGAGTCCCAAGCAATTAACTTCTGAAGGGAATAAGACATGGTTTTGGAGGCAGAAGCCTTTCTCTCTTTCTCCCCCCCATCCCACCAGCACTGTTTGCCTTATCCCAGTGAAAATGTGCATTTAGTACAAGAAGAAAGTGACTCCCACCTGATTTCTTTTTCACTGTCCTAATGGAATATACATACATCACCCTGTTATAGGAAGATTAAGCACTAAGGACGTAGAACTTTCCCAGTCTCTGGCAATGAATTTGCCCAGGCATGTAGTCCTGGTGAATTGCCTCTGGAGTTGGGTGAGTTACACCAGGTAAGAATCTGGCACAGTATGGGACCCTGTTTGCATCACAGCTTTGAGTTGTCTGAAGACCTTGGGGTAGAAGATGAGTTCCAAAATCCACTAAAGATGTTGTTGACTTCAGTAGACATTAAAGCAGGATGCTGGACTGTGGGAGTAGGGGTTCTTACAGCGCTGCCATATGAAACATCACTTAACGTTTCTATGCTGCTGATGTAGCTGCCTGTAAAATGAGAACAGTAACACTTACTCACTAAAAATGAAAAAAAAAAAGGGAGAGAGGGGAAGAAAAAAGGAAAAACCCCACTGATTATCTGTTCTTAGAAGCTGCACAATACTATCATTAAAAGATCCTATTTCTAGCTTTAGCATTTTCTGCAGTATAAGAATAGCATGATGTTTGAGCTTGGATTTCTTTCACATATGAATCATCATTAAAGGTTAATGAGGAAACTAACACTATATGAAAAGGTTGTTTTCTGTTTAGTTAAACACTTTCTTTATAAAAGCTCTATGTATTCCTTGAATGTTATGAATTTATTATTTGCTAAACAAAATCTTAATCAGTCCCTTTTTATTTCCTTATGTGACATCATTTTAAGCAAATGCAATCAGTGCCTTAGTTCCAGTTATCAGTTCTGGATCTCTGCACCATTGATCACCAGCAGAGCAAACTTCATCCAAACAAAGCCCAGACATGTACATCAAATCAGCCAGAGCTCCTGACACAGAGTTTGTGCCAGCTTAATGCTTTAATGTTGGCTTTGTGCTGGCTGCCGAAGGACAGACGATGCCGGATCCAATGTAACGTTAGACTAGCACAGAGAGTCAATGCCTAATGTAGCATAAAACCCTCCAGCACCATGCCGAACCGTCCACGGTATTTTGAACAAATTTAAACCAGCAGAATGAGCATATATGAGATCAGTGTTTTACATCTCATTGCCACAGTGGTTTGGATCCAACACTAAGAGCTTTAAAGTCGCAGTCTGGTCACACCCAAGCCTGCAGATTGTTGCTCTCCAGTTACAAGGAAGGAGCACTGTGATAAAGCACCATTGAATTCAAACAAATCCTGAAAGACATGCCCGTTTTCTATGCACTGGGATGTACTATGGTGATAAAAATGACCCTTCTGGCATGGTAGAAGAAGATGGATCCTACATTACAGCCCCAGTCCAAGGCACCATGCCTATGGTCATGTGAGGAAAAAAGGAGCTCTCAGGGAACAGAAAGCCAAAGGTTTGCACAAGCTCCTTTTTCCATGCCAGGGGTGCACGTGCCAGCTTTTCCAGTTGGATATGACTCCCTTCTAATGACCAAAGTTACACACACACAAAAAAATGCCTCTGAAAAGAGGGCTTTGTGACAGAAACGCCTACACAGCTGTAAGAGCCACTTCTCAAATGTGCTGCTGCTTATGAACCACAAGAATAATATGGCGAAATATGCCGACTTTTGCAGTTTTCCCCTCTTTTGTTGAAACTAATGAGTCACGATTAGAGTAATGCTTTTCTGTGACTCCGAAACCATTTTGCTTAATGAGGTACTAAGTCTTTATAATTAGGCCCAGAAGGGAACTGGGATGTGGTCCCTTAAGAGCAATAATTATTTAGGTTATTTATGGTAATAAAAAATTGAAAATAGGAATTCTTCCTCAGAATGTGACTATTTATTCTTTTACATATTGCCTAACAGGCAATTACCCTATTAAGGCAACGTTTTGTTGCTAAAGACATTAATTGAAATGTAAATTAAATGTAAATCAGCTAATTAAATTGATATGTAATGAACTTGTCATGCAGACCTTTGAGATCAGATGCATTTTGCTAATAAACAAGTGTTGTAGTGGTGCCATTGCGCGCTGGAGTTAAGGTTGTTTAACGTGTTGCGTCAGTAACACTCTCCCTCCCCAAATTCAAAGGTTTGGATTGTGTCATTAGAGCCCAGAGTGAAGCTGGCACTGGGAGTTTCCAGATCTATTCCCTCCAGTTATCTCCTGATCAACTTCATTGCAAGGCAAGGTGTTCCCCTAATGCTGAGTGCTGCACATCCCATTGGGGTGCAGTCCAGGCTCTGTCTATTCCTTCTGCTCCCCAGAAATGATAAATCGCTTTGTAAAACCCCTCACCCAGACCGATGCTGCTGTGTCAGGTGGCTTCTGGAGGGGTTAGTGTTATTTCTGTCTCCATGCGCTGTGGCCAGTTCTCTGGGGGTAGTGAACTCTAACAGCAGCAGGGGTATAACTCTAAAATTCCCCAAATACAAAGATATACAATGAGAAATGAAGCAATCAGAATTCACTTGGCGATTATGACAATGTACAAGGTAAACATCAAAGCCAGCATCAGGTCAATACAGCAACAGAGTGAGCCATCATGACCTTCAACACTGTCCCATAACACACGAGTAACCTTAATCATCAACCTGTGGGCTCGTGTCAACCATCTGTAAATTAAAGGGAAGGAGCATGAAGCTATCAGTTCTCCTATGAAATGATCAGTTTTCCTACATCTGCATTTTACACCAGACCTACTAAAATTTCTGGCATCAATTCAGGTCCTATACTGAAGGTGTCTTGGGGGATAGAAGTCCCTCCCCTGCCAGATACACGGACAAAACTCACTGCCTAAAATTATGCAACAATAAAGCAAGTATCATGTATTTTGTTTTTGAAAAAGCTCAGGTCTTCACCTTATAAAATCTGCTGCCCACTTCCATTCAAGTCATGCAGACATTTCAAGAGTGCAGTCATAAAGCTCAAGTAAATGTGGCAAAAAGGGCTGTGGAAGCGAGAGAAGAGAAATGCAGTTTGGAATTGTGGAAATGCTTTTGCAGAAAGTTCTTATGGATCCATCCTGCCATGGTTGCACCTGAGCATTCATGCATAATTTTTCTGTCTTGAATAAATCTGATGCTGCATTTGTAACCTCTTCTACCCAGAGAACCTTCAACCCTGCAATCCTTCAGGGCCTGCGGGTATTTAATAAACATGTCAACTACCACTTTTCTTTAGCTTTAATGCAGCATCTTGTTTTTTCCTACTGAAGAACACTCCAGTTTGAAGTTTACAGAGCAATTAAAGACCCTCTTGGGGCCCCTGATATGTAGAGATTGTCAGCATATGTAGATTAGTAATTGTCAAGTTTCTCCCTAAGGCCGAAGAGCTCTTAGTCAAATTCCAGAGATCATCAAGTATTCAGATTTCAGTGGGCTTTGTGTCATACACAACATAGCAGCATAATTAAACTACAGTGCTCCTTTTCTAATAAACTTTTGGATCTGGCTATGTTTCTATTAATTTCTTTTAATTAGCTATGATCACAAAATAAAAACAAACATCA
The DNA here is from genome assembly GCA_013400335.1 of Eurystomus gularis. Lineage (NCBI taxonomy): Eukaryota > Metazoa > Chordata > Aves > Coraciiformes > Coraciidae > Eurystomus > Eurystomus gularis. The sequence goes on along the minus strand of VZZY01015119.1, from coordinate 154,847 downwards.
ATCTAAAGCTGCAACTTTGCTGCTTCCGAAAAAAAAGACACCCTGGGAATCACTTTCTCTTCTGAACTGTTGGGATTTGGGGACCACACTTACTGCCATAACTTGCAAAGGCCTGATGGAGGACAAAAACCAGCGGACTGAAGACCCAGTCCTTCTCTGACTCCTTTTCAGCTGACATGTGGACACAGGTGATTGAATGATGCTGCCACCTTGAACGATGTCTTCATTGACCTATTGGCTTGGACTGTAGCTTGAATTTTAGCCTATTGTTCACTAGTTTTGGTGTCTTTAAATGTCGATCTAGACAGAAACTGAAAAAAAGAGAAAAATTTACTTCAGAGATTAGAGAAGGAAATTAGTATAAGGATCCTCACAACCCAAACTGATGCTGTAATGGCCATCTCCAACATCCCCTGTGGTTTAGCCCTCTGCCCTCCACACTGGGCAATCAACTACATACCTGAATTTATTGTTCATTTACTTGAATGTTGAAGAGGAATTGTGCTGGATTGCTTTGCATCTTGCGTGGTTCAGCCCTTGAAGGTCAAATCACTGCTCTAATATTGTATTCCCTGAAAGCCACAGGGTAAGAGGAGCAACTGGATGAAGCTTTCATGCAGTAAGACTGGCCTGTGCATCTTCTGCCAGCTGGATCTTCTGCTGTGGTTCCTGCATACATTATGTTGTGGTCCCAGGGCTTGGAAGGTACGAAGTGTTGGTCGTTGGCCTGCATCCATTGTTTTGAGTCTCACTCCACTGATCTGTGTCTGTTTGCGGACAAAGCCTGTGGCAAGAGGTAGGTTTTTACAAATCTCAGTGGTGTTTCTGACCTACAAACTGAGATTTTCAAAGCCACATGTGGGATCTAAAAGTTTAATTTCTAATAAAATAAAAAAGAATTGCACTTGGAAATTGTGAAGGCAGCTTTAATAATCTTCATTACAGCATGTTACAGAAAAGAGCTAAATTATTGCTCATGAGGAGTAGATCTTCATTTCCCTGCTTTTCACATTTTCCGGGTGTAGCACAGGACAAACTAGTCATACCTGGGAATCAGCAGAAATCTTTTGTTAACCCCAGACTGCCTATGCACATGTGTGTGCTTTTGCCTGAACACTCAGACGTATGTGCCCTAGTGAGCAATGCTCTTCTCTTCTCAAACTGGGCTAGCAAATAAGGCCATGAGAATCCCCCAAAGCATTTGTGTGTCCAGAAGGAAACTTTACTACCTCCATCACTGTACTTGCACGGCACTTCTTCTGTAATGCCCATCTTATTTGTCACAACTTATAGACACCTCCAGTGTTTTGGCAGCTCTAAAGACTGAGATCTTTGACTAGCCCCAGGAAAGACAGCTGAAGCATCTCCTTCCCAATACAAAGGATAACCTGAAGCCAGTGGGTGATCTCACAGTGGTTTTCTGCAGTCTCAGGCTGACTTCAAAGCAAAGCTCTATCATTTTACCTCCAAGTCTTTAAAGTCTCCGTCTTACCAAGCCCCTTTGTGGGCTAAATCCTCATATCATGAAAATCATTTGAATTCTTCCCATCACTGAGTATCACTCATTGGTGAAGTGGCTCTTCTCCACTTGGCCCACTGCATATGGCAGGATATAACGCTTCTTCCTTTTCAGAGGTCTGTTCTTATGCTAGGGTCAGAAAACTGGATCCAAGCAGTGTGAACAAAGTTGGCCTTTAAATAGCAGCCCAGGAGGAGGATCACAATAAAAAGATGAAAAAAATTTCCTCACATTCTTCCTATGATGATACATCTCAAAATTATTAATTTTGCTTGTCCTGTATCATATCTTAGGGCAAGCTACTTTTCCTGACTGAATTGCAATGTGGTGTTTGGTTCAGTGGGTTTAACTGAAGCGTGGCTATCTGGAAAAGGCAGTGTTATCTGTAATAAAGTAACTCCTTCAAATTTACTTTCTTGATCTTGTACTTTGGTTGGGATGCCAGAGTCTTAATGCCTGGAAAAGTACCTGTCACCCAGGGACCTAATTTCAAAGGACTGTAGTTTTTTAGGGGCTGGATGGCGTCATCTGCCTGCATCGATTTTGTCAGTGTATTCCTGCGAGTGAGCCAGGCTGAGCTGCGTGCTAATTTCCCATCTCCTCTTTGGCTGACGACAGTCCCTGGCTCAGCGAGATTTCAGTTTTGCTCACTGGACTCTTCTTTCCCTGCCCTCTCTGAGCTATATTTTCTAAGCACCAATTTCACTCCAAAATTAAAGATGAAATTTAAAGATTAGGGACTGCAGGGTTTTTTTCCAAAGGCATTGCGATGTCTCATACTCATTGATTGAGTTAGGTAACTAAATCAGCCAGAGAATCTGACCCTCATCCCAAATTATAGATGTAAAAGGCCAATTTAACTTTTAAAATGCTCTCCATTTTAATCACCTGCTGTGCGATTAGTACCATGTGTAATGAACACGTTGTGTGTGCGGTGTGCATGGGGCGGTCGTGGGGTGATGTAATGAGTCCCACTGACTTGAGCCTTGCATATAAATGCCAGAAATACCAAATACCGTGTGCATCAGTCTTAGTCCCAGTCAATTCTAATTACTTTAGTGGTCTGGCTCCAAATTCAGATGTACCATGGTGTAACTGAGGTCAGGATACAGTACATGATTTTTATCTTAATACCACTTTAGTACTGTAAAGGTCAAACTGAGCATCATCCAAGGAGAAGAGGTGAGGGCTCTGTTAATTATTCTTCACTCCTTGAACAAAGGGATGAAGATTGTGTCTCTGCTGAGCGGCATTCTGCTGTACTGCATATTTAAGGTAAAAAAACAAGGAAGAACAGAGGAGCCATTCCTGCAATAATCCTTAAATGAGCCTTGCTGAGCTCTACCTGATATCTTACAGCACTTGCTCTGCCAATCTTCTGAGCTACAACTGAACCAGAGTCCAAGGCCAGGGAGGGCAGAGTCCCCCCCTCCAGGCAGGCGTAGCTTCCAGTTCTGACCATTAAGAAAAGCCAGCTCCCTCTACTGAGTAACAAGCTCAGAAAACATCAAACCCCTATGTTGATTTTTAGACATTCCTGCTGTCACAGGAATCACTGACTCAGTGGGGCACGAGACTGGAGCCTCCCTTTTCCACTTGCTAACCACTATCCCACTGGAATGGCTGTTAGTTACTACTGTAGTAGTAGCTGTATTAGGTAGAGACAGTGGAAATCTGGATTCAGAAAATCTGTTATCATTAAGTGCACCCATTTCCAAGTTACCTTCTTGGAAGCCCACTCTTGCAAGATGTTATTTTGTTCCTTCTCTGAAGGCAGTAAGCAAAATTGTTAAAACCAGAGTGTGATCCCAATCCACGCCTGTTCTACTCATTTTGTTTCCTGATATCTCTAAAGCGTTAACTGCTGAAAGCAGAAACGTGAAAACCCACCATAGTGAGAGCTGATTAAAATTCAGCCCACTGTATCACCCATAAATAGGAAATAAAGAATACATGGCTGTGATTAATCGTCCATAAATGGGCATTGCCTGCTTCCTCTATTCCATACAAACACAGTCAACATATTTATTCAGCTCACCAAAAGAGTAACAAGCAGATCATTTGTATTTGTCAGGATCTGGGATTTAAGCAAGTAGTTAAACTGGGGGCTCTGTGCTTGCTTGTCTGTAGACATGCACGCACATCTGCTCTTCTGTCTGATTTTCAATATTCATGAGAAAAATCAGAACTTTTATAAATGTGTACTTGTCAATAGATCAAAATACATTGAGATGCAAAATCACAGCAATGTGAGCTTTAGTTAAGGAATTTTTGTGCTATTAGAAACATCAATCTCTAAGGACTGGTAATAATAATACTATTAAGGAAGAATGTTTCTGTTGTTAGGCATTGCAGCTTGGCCAAATCCGAGACCTGCAGCAAGAAGCACTGGAAAATAAAAATAGCATTGGGATACACAGAAACTAGACCTGTAGTTTGAAGTCCTGGTGGGTAAAGACTGTTTTTACCAGTTGTGAATACGCCTTCATTAAAGCACCAGCTTGTTTGTTTGTGCTTCAGCTGAGCTCACTGGAGCAGAACTGCCTGCGCCATCGTCTCCCTGGCAAAGCACAGAAGCATTTCTCCTTTGCTGTGATTTACAGTCCAAGGGCTGCATCCATGGATAGCATGCTGCATCCAGCGCCTTCAGCCTCTGCTGTCACTGGGTACTAGATACACCAGGCATCCCTCTTGAGATACCACTCGCCCAGGTGCTGCAGTTGCAGTGCTGGTCCAGGAATGGGAGGTGACACTCAGGAAATGTCGTTCCTCTGCCCCTGTCTTCTGGATGTCTTTGGGCAAATCACTTGTTTCCTGGCTGCCCCAGTTGCCCTAGCAGTTAAAAAGGGATGATGAACTACAAACCTCATTAAAGGCATTGCAGATCAAGGGATGAAAAAGGTGGCAAAAGAGCTAAATATTCCTATTATTGCACTGTTTGCTGCAAAGTGACCAGTAAAAATGTGAGAAATGTGTATAAGAAACATGAAAGAGAGTCACAGAATGGAAGATGTTGGAAAGGATCTTGAGATCATCTCACCCATTCCCTCTGCTCAGGCCACGTCAGCTAGAGCAGGTTGCTCAGGGCTATGTCCTGCTGGGTTTTGAGTATCTGCAGGGATGGAGACTCTGCAGCCTCTCTGGGCACCCTGTTCCAGTGTTTCACCACCCTCACAGTCAAAAAGTGTTTTCTTCTATTCAGATGGAATTTCATTTATTTAATTTGTGTCCATTTCCTCTTGTGTAATATGTGGTCCCCATTTACCCTTCAGCAACCAGTGAGATGGGGACTGCATGTGACCAGATTTGATCTGAATTTGTCTGGTCACCTTTGAAATCCTACTATTCATTTGCTTTTCCCCTGTTGGTCTTTCTCAGCCTGAGATTTGGCTGCTTTTGCGTGGAGACCAGTATCAACTTGTTGAACCAGTGGGTTAACAGGCTTACATCTCCTGGAGGTGCTCTGGCACCGTCCTAGGGGCTAACACACCTGGGAAGCTAGCAGAGATTGTCTAGCAAAAGGGAGCCTTCCCCAGGCCAGCCTGCTGAATGTTGAAACACAGTTGATTATTGGCGCCACCACCAAAAGACAGCTCTTTCAGTTAAAAAAAAAAAAAAGCTCATGCCTAAAGATGTTATCATGCGTAATTCAGGGAAGAAATCCATACTGCATTTAAAAGATTACATCTTATCATCCAGGGTACTTATTAGCTTGATGATTTAAAAGTACATGGGGATAGAGTCTTTCCTGCTATTCTGCACTGGCATCAGTGATGAGTGATGAGCCTTGTGGCTTGGTCTGGGAATGAACTGCTTGTCTGATGCCAGAACTGGTCCAGACAGGATTGGATGTACCCAATTCATGGTGAGCAGCCCTGCCTCTGCCTGGGTGTGTGGTCTGTGTGGGTTACACCAGACTGCTGTTTGTGGTTACACCAGGGCCTACTTCCTTCTTTCTGTTAGGTTTGGTTAAGTTTGTGGCAGGCAGTAACAAGGGGTTAGTGGTGGTTAGCCCCGCTGATTAATCGTCCCTCCAGAAACACACAGCACTCCCATCTCCCCAACAGCACTAGAAAATGCTCTGGGGCAGTCAAGGGCTGAATGTGTTGGATGTGCTTCTCCTTCCAAGCACAGAAACACAAGGCTAGTCTGTACCACTGCTGATACATATGCTTATGATCATTATTGTTGCTTGTATTAACTTACCTGTAGCTGTTTGACCAGAGGACTCACAATAACAAAAGATTTTGGCCTACATGCATTTAAGAGTGAGGGATTAAAAAAATGTCTGAGGGTTGTTGCTACCCCCAGGGACCTGCTCCTCATCATGAAAACATGCAGACAGGATGCTGACCACTGCTGATAAACTCGTGTCAAAGAAGCAGCAATATGCATCTCTTTATCCCTCTCAGTTCTGCCTTCAGTCAAGTTTTGAACCTACAGCCTGGAGTGCAAACATGTTTTTATACAAAGTGCAGGCATTTGGATTCTGAAATAGTGAAGAGATTGGAACAAAATTCAGGCAAATTTACCCTGGCCAGCACTAGTTGCTCTCATGACCTTTGATGGTTTCCAAATACAGGTTGCCCTTCTTAGAAGGTGCGCAGCTTTTAACCTGGCATGTTCCACACTTCATGGCACCCTAGCTCAAAAGAGGGCTTGGGTTTCCACCTCTATCCCCACACTGTGCAGACTGCCACCATTTTCTTAAATGAAAGAAAATCAACCCACAGATGGGCTGCTCTAAATCCACTTACAGATTTGAAATTTATAGTTTAAACTGTTTAAAAATTGCATTGGCAACAGGGAACAATTTCATTCAAATACTACATGCCTCAGGTTGAAGGGGGAACTTGGCCATGACCATCTTTTCGCACCATCATACTTGCACCTCCACTGTGTCAGGAGGCAGGACAGCTGGCATTCATAGCAGAACAACTCCAGCTAACCATCTGTACCTATCTGCAATGCCCAAATGAAGTATTGTATGTTCTTTTTAGCTTTTTTTTATGGGCGACATGGATTATGAAGTTGAGCAAGAAAGTTTAGAAAGTCTTGATGTGTCGTCAAAGATATTTGGAGGTTGTCCTGGACAAATAAGATTAGCTGCAAAAGGTGGCACCTACTCTGATTAATAGCGAGTGGCAAGAGCTTCTGGGGTTCTTTGTGTGTCTTGCCACACAACCTCTGTAATCTCACAGTTTGCCCAATCGTATAACAGGCATGGAACTAACTAATAACCTGAAGACTGGGACTTTTACAGCCGTTTCAGTTGGCAATCTTCAGATGAATGGTTTGGGAAGTCCCAGGATGTCTGAACAACAGCTCTATTCATTCAGAGTTCACACTACTGAACATGTAGTGAGAGTGACAGAAAAGGAAGTATTTTGCAAAAATCCTTCTCCCTATTTTTTCAAGGTTGAGAGGTATGAAATATCTGCATTTAACTGCTATTATTAATTACTGTTTACTGTCTGCCAACATTGCCTGGGAGCATCTGTGATGATTTAGCCAAGCACCCACTGCTATCGCTCAGCTGGCTGCCGCGGCTCAGCCATGGAGTCTCATTCACTTCCCTTGTTGGCTCTGTGACCCATTTGTCCCCTGCTTCAGCTCACTTCAGCTGCCTGAGTCTTGGGCCACCATGTGAGAAATGTGTGTTTCCTCACATGGAAAAAATGTGTATAAAGCAACGTTAGTGTGAGGTGGGAATATCATGGGGTTTGGGATGGCAGAGATGAATCACAGAAATAAATATTCCTCACCTTATCCTAAATCTTGCAAGGTTCAATCCATAGAAGAGCTGAGAGTTGCATTCAAGATTTCCAGGATGAAGTCCTAGCTTTATTTAGAAGAATAGCAAAACTCTTCTTCACCTAAAAGGACCAAAGGTTTCACTCAACCCTCAGTGCTGAACCACAAGCTCTGCAAGAGCCATCTCCATGCTAAAGAGCACCTCTATGCTCTGACTAGCTTCCTGAGCTAAAGTTAAATCGTGCTTCTCCATCTTTTTTCCTCCCCTCCTCCTCCTACTTCTTAGCCAGGCCTCCCCACACATGCTATTTATTTCCCACTTGGTGACTCAGGATCAGCTAGTCAAACTCTTTAGGAGTGTGACAGGGCTGTGACCGATGGAAAAGGAAAAGGCATCTGCCTTGGGGGAGAAAAAAGTGAAAGCGCTAAGTACAACATGGATTTGCCAGAAAACAACGTCCCCAGCAAGAGCACAGTGTCTCCCTGCAGGACTGCGCTCTGTGTTCAGCACTGCAGGCACCAGCAAGTGGCCTCCTCATTTATGGCAACACAACTCTGTAAAAGGGCATCTCACAACTGCATCACGCAACACACCTAACACCTAGGCCCTAAAAAACTGACACCTCTAGAAATTTCTTCATCCAGCCTTAAAATGGGGCATAAACAATCCTCATTAGTCTTGGTGGTACACACATGGAGGAAACCCAAAACACACCCCCACCTTCACCTAGCACCAAAGGGGTGTGTGCATATCCTCAGCATTTGTTCAGGTGGCTTTGGCTGAAGGTACTGGGGTAACAGCCATAAATGTGCAAAGTGAACAGGGGACTCTTTGTACTCAGTGTAATTTTGCGTATGTAACAGGGGACCACAGTAGAATATTGGCTCCCTTATGACTGTGAGAAAAGCTTCATCCCCAATGGCAAAAATTGCTCTAGTATTTTTTTCTTCCAAGCACTAGCTGGTAAGAAAATATTCCTTTGTCTACCCAGGCTACTGATACTGCAGCTTCAATTAGAGTTGGATGGTTTCTGTTCCCATTGCTTCCGGACAGCAATTTTCAAGCCTTTGCTGGAAAATCAGCATTTTTATATTTTGTAAGTTTGGATTTTTAAAAAACATTTTCAGTTATGAAGAACTTCTTTAATAAGCAACTTCATCCAAAAAAAAAGGACTCTGATTTCAAAGTTCTTTTACATACCATGCCCATCAGCACTCATGCTCTCAGCCTCACCTGTGTTCCTTCCACAAGAGGATTCAAACCCCTCCAGACTCACTCCCTCGAAAGGTGCATGAATTGTGAAATAAATCACACCTCTCTGTATTGACCAACTACGACAATACCTGACTGCCATGCTGTTGCAATGCAGTTCATGTTGGGTGCCCTTGAATCTCTGCTCAGAGCTACCAGATGAACATGAACCAGAAGAACATGAGTAATGAGAGGTGCTCCTCCTTGCCCAGGCAGAACCACAGAAGGATGTATTGCGTCTGATCTGATCTGAAATCCCTGTTTCACACACCACAGAAAGGCCAGTCCATAGCACACTTACCTCTAGAGAATGGATGAGATGATGGTTGGTCACCTCTCCTGGGTCTGGAGCATGTGGTTCCAGGAAGCCTGGCTCTTCCATGCCTGGGGGTGACCCGGTTGTGTTACGGGTGATGCTGAGGCAGTTGGCAGGCTGTGCTCTGAACAGTGCGTGCAGGGTGCACTTGCTTACACGGACAGACTGCACCTGGCCATGGCTGCAGCAGCTTTGTCAGTGCACATCTTCCTTGTAGCCCTGGGCTTGCAGCCACCCAGTGAAGTTGCTCTCTGCTGTGAAACCATGGCTATGGACTCCTGAATACTAATACTAAAGCACAGAGAAAACCTTAATCAACTCTTGCAAAGTGCTTTGAAATCTTTCTATGCACAAGGACAGAGAGACTTTTAGGGGACAGAAACCAGCCTCTTTGCCAGCTGTGTCAAATGTTTTGCCAACCTCCAGTACCAAAGGAGAGGCAGTGAGCTCTGCTCATGAATCGTTACCATCCAGCACCATGCCTCCGGCTGCGGAGGAAACTGGTTTAACTTATTTTTATGTGAAAAGAGGTAGACAGACACCAACACACACACGTATAATCTAGGACGTAAAGAGAGAATCTGTATCTGCATTTGCGATATCTTCCTGCACCAGGTAAGGAAAGCATCTTTTTCCTTTTAACCGGGTGCTGTACATACATTGTTTCCTTGCAGTCTATCTTTAGGTTATAGCAGTTCACAAGGTTTTTTTCAGCAGATGTGTTATTCAATTACTTCAGGGCTTTTCCATTTGTAATATTATGAAGCAGTGATAGCCAGCAGACTTCACCTGTCTTTTAGAGATAGCCAGCCTGGTAATTTTAACTCTGCCCATTTTATCCACACCAGTAAATCTCATAACATGGTTATAGAGAGATTCCAATTTTTGTAGAACCTTCTCCCGGGAATTCCTGTATACAATATTGCCATAGTCTGTAATGGACATAACCTGTGATTGGATTAATGTTTCCCTAGTGAAGAAGTCAAAGCATTTCATGTTCCTATAACTGGTTTGCAGCTCTGCAGTAAAGGTCTTTGGTGTGGCAGAGAAAATAATTGCAAATGCAGCCCCAATCAGAATATATAATCCCCTCACAGTGAGGGTCCAATTCAGCGCAGTTAGAATGCCTGCACGGGGGGTTGTAGTGGGATTTTCTTGTCAGGAGAGCAGAATGCACAGAAAACAAGTTAATTTCAGTATTTTAATATTCATCACCCAGTCCTGTACAAAGGGAGGTAAATACATTGCTGCTGCTCCAAGGGAGAACCCTCCAGCTCCCCAAGCAGAGAGTGGAACCAGGCAGGCTAATGCAATGGTGCTCTGGTGTCCCCACAAGAAGAGCCCTCCACTTGTGCTGAGATAGACATGTTCCTTGTTCTTAAGAGTAAATACCTGTCTGTCAAATTAGATGCCCACTTTTGGACACATACTGGCTTCTGAACTTTTCAAAACGTTAAAAAATTACTGTTGAACATTCAATGTGTATTACTTATGTCTAAGACACAGCTCATCTTCTCCAGGCTCATGGCAGGCCAGAAGTAGGCTCTGAAACAGGATCTGCCTGCTCATGTGAGAAGAAAGTGAACTAGAGACTAGGAGCAAAAGGTCTCATATTTTCAGCTCCCATGAAGGTCTCCCCAAGAATTTGTGCAGTTGTGTGTGCACATCATGCATGCTCTGCCACACCAAAGTGTAAGCCCACATCATGCAAGGTATCAAAGACCCCACAGTGAAAGGCTCAGGATCCCACCCCCAGCTGGTCAGGGAGAGCTTTCAAGAAACATGGTTCATTGGTGAACCCTGAAAGCAGAGGCAGGTCTCTGACAAAAGCAGTCAACTCTGCCTGTAAGGTTCAGAGGAGACATGACGTCGGGGTGGAAAAAATGGGTAGGGGCAGCTGTGGCTCTGGGTGGCCTGCAAGGTGTCAGAGACAAACTGAGATAAGATTGAAATGGTAGGCAAGAGCAAAGAGTCTGAACATGATATGCTGGAACAAGGATGAGGAGGGTGGGGTCCAGAACGGGAATGCTGCCCAACTGAAGAGCAAGGCAGATGCTCTTGGCAGATAACCTTATGTTTGGATGTTATGGTATTGCTAGGCAGGTGGAGAGGATGGGAAGCAGGTTACCAGCATGGGAGTTGACAAATGGGATGTCATCATTTCCCATATGGGGAACTGTCTTCCAATCTGTCCTTTCTCTCCAACTAAAAGTTTGGGATATCTCAGCAGAAAGGAAGCACCTCTGGCAGAGATGAGCAGGATACATTGGGTCTATACTAAGACGTGGAAATTGCAGGCTGGGGGACAGCTACAGGTGGCAGGAGACAATTAAGAAGCAGAGACAGTGATTTCCAGGAAGATCCAGTTATTAAATCTCAAAACTTAAAAGACTGGGTTTTACAAGACAGATAGCAGAAGCCTCTGACAACCGATAGCAGGGCAGCACAAGGGCTTCCCAGAACCTGCCTGTCCACATCTTGGTTTTGAAGTGACTCTGAGGGCCTGTGAGGAGAAAGGAATGAAAATGAAACAACACAATCATTCCACAGCTGCTTTTATAATTTTATTCATATTTCTGGAGTAGACTCTTTAGCGGCTAAGCAAATACCTGAAACTCTCATTTTATCTATATATATATATGTATATGGAGAAACATTCAGAAAGAAATAATGAGGAATTCTGCAAGTGTTTTTCCAATGAATATGCAGAAAGAACAGTATCACCCCAGTAAACCAACTTTGAAAGTCTTCCACCAAACCCCTATAAAATCCAACGATAGTCATAAATTAGCACTAGATTAATTCAAAGGACAACTTGTCCCCGCCTCTGCATACCTTCTAATCCATATCTCCAAGAGGTCATTTTAATTATCACACTGTCACTGCTATTCATTACTCTGCTTTTGGAGACAGAGTGCCAGCACTGCGCCTTTTGGATGCCTTGGAATTCATCATATGAAGGCATTTTATTCTCCCTAAAAATGTGCACAGTTTAACCCCCTCACCTTGAAATACTGACAATATCAGGGTTGCTTGGTGGTTTAAATCATTTTCCTTTCAGTGAGGTATCTCTTGCTTATTTTCAACCCAGTTCCCCATACCAGAGAGAAACTAACTAGTGGAAGCCAAACTAACTGGTGGCTCATGCACAGACACAATCAGCTCACGTTTTCTCAGATCCTGAGTAGCTTGCCCTTTTTCAGAGGCTTGCAAAGCCAGATTTTTGTCCTGACTTGTACTTGCTCACTCATTCTGGCTGCAGTAATGCTAACTGGATGGAAACCACGTGGCAGTGGCTTCCAGGAGATCTGTTGTGATGGGCCCTCAGAAACGCGTGTGAGGTCCTGAGACACAGAATGCAGACCTCAGCCTTGACCCTGCTTGCTTTGTGTTTACTTGTGTGGAACGGAGCTCAAGGACCTTACACAGAACTCCCTTCTATCCATCAAGATATAGGTATGAGAACCATATTCGAAGACAGATGAGCACATATGAATGCCTAATAGCTTCCTGGCTGCATGAATGCAACCCAAGCTGCTTTCAGTTCTTCCTAGGATCACACCTTGGTTCAGTGTTGGTCACGCTCAGGCCTTGCAGCCAGGTCTCCATTGCTGGAGAATCAGGGAGTACTTTCACTAAGTTACCCAGAAGGTCTGTTTTAGCCCATCATTCTCAGTTTTTCTCATACCTTTTCATTTATCCCCAGGATGCATTCTTCTCACACACAGGCCAATGCAAGGACCCAGCTGGCTCGGGCTGTGTTCCTAGGTCATGATGCTCATGTCCTAGGAAAGAGAGGAGCAACAACCCAGCTCTTTTAGTAGACAACTAGTCTTGGGCTACTACTTCTTCAGGGCCACCCCACACCAAGAGGAGTGCATTCAGTCTTTTTTCACATGTCCTTCTTCACCCTCAGTCTGGTTCATCCTTTTCCTCTCTATCCACTATCTTGGCACCTTCTTTCCTACAAGCCAGCATTGCAGCCCAACTCCTAGCAGAAGACAGTGAAGAAAAGCTACTTTCCAAGGCTTCTGATGGGTTGGCAACTTCCAAGTGGACTCTCCCTTCCCATCACCTGTGAGAAACCCAGATTCCCCTCAGGGTCATCCTCTTCTACTCTCCAGTTTGAGAACCACTGGCCTCATACTTCAAATCCACATCACTGGCAGATATTTCATCACAGAGCACAGGAGACAAGACTGCCTGGTGATGGTGGCTTTGAGCAAAGATTTCCTATGTTGTCCATGTAAAGTGGTGAGGTTTTACTTGGGATTTCTTACAGTAGTAGCACAGCACCATTTGTTCATCCCTTTCAGCACTACCCCTAGCTCACACTGCCTCAGTCGCTCATCTGTTGGGAAGTCCAGCCTTTCAAGACTCCAACCAGTTTTTGCTGGAGGACCGTGGTTCCTGACTATTAGATCATGCAATGAGTTTCCTGCCTGCAGCCTGACAGTAACTTTTCTCATGTGACCCCCCTCCGCAAAATATCGGACAGAAGAGCAAAAAGTCTAACCATGCAGCAGATGATAAACGGCACACTGGGGAGCGCCTGCCTGACTCCCAGAAGCTATTTATCAGGCTCTCTTAATGCAAGCGAACAGAGCTAGCACATGCAATTGGCATAAGAGCTTCTGAGCCTGACACTAAAAGGGGACACATCACACGGTGCAGCAGGGGAGCCAGGACTCCCTCCTTAGCTCATCATATGGATTACCCCTTTAAAGAGAGAGAGGAGGAGGCAGGTGGAGGAAGAGGAGGCTTCCTTGTTGTAACAAATAGCTTTTCAGCCACTGCAAGTGATTTTGGTGAATCTGTCTGATTCTTTTTTTCCTAGAGATTGAGCAAAAAACAAACTAAAAAAAAAAAGGAAAAAAAAAAAAGCCCTGAAATTGATTTACCATCTATAAATAAAAAAGAATCAACAGTAAAATTTCTAGCTAATTTCTCTCTTTCCCCCTTGGACTATTTGTTATCTTAGTCATACTTGTCTCAGAAAAAAAAAAGAGAAACATCATCGTATCCAGATTGCAATGTGCTCCTCTCCCTCGCCCTGCAGACCAGCTCTCCTCTCCTCTCTCCTCTCATCGTGTGGAGAGAGATGGCTCCTTCAGATGCGCCTGGCTCTTCTTCTCTGGCTTGCTGCCAGCTTGGCTGTTCCCTTGGCCCCGCTGGGTAGTGCCTTTAAAAACCGGCAGTTTTTCCTTCCTGTCAAAGGAAGAGAGAGAGAGATAGGACAGGTATTGTAAAACACTGCGGTGTTTCAGCAGCAGGTAAGCCGTCTGTGGGATGTGCTCTGAGAAGAAGCCATGTGTAAAGTCTCACAGTGAAGTGCATCTGTAAGAAAGGCTTTGGCAGCTTGAGGCAAATTAAAGGTGGTTAAAGACCAGCTGGTCCCATCCTCCTCTGGCCAGAGAAGGGTTAGTCCTTCCAGGAGACTTCAAGGGCTTTGCACTAGCTCCGAGCTGTCCAAGAGAAGGGTCCCACTGCTTCCCTTTGGGCTAATGCACTTACCGGTGTTTTCTTCTCGCTGCAGCCCCCACACACCTGAAATGGTTTTCATTTCTGCTCATTGACTGTGAATATTTCCTTCTGGGGCATATATCATTCTCAGGACAGCTGTGTTCACGGGTCTGCTCACCGATGGATTGCACCCACTGCCAGGGGTGTTGACAGCTGGGGCCAAACTCTTTGGTTGGCCGGGGAACACCCATTGCCCAACACATGACACCAGTGCTTCCAGCATCCACACCAGTGCCGTCAGAGAGCCTGATGTGGTATTGCTATTTCTCTGTGCCCATTATCTAACACTCATGCAAAACTTTGGTTGTCACTGTTGTTTGGAATGCTGCGTTTCCAGCGCACCTTTTGGGCTGCAGTCCTAGCAGAGCAGTTTAACTGCTGACCTCCAAAGGAGCAAAGTTATGCTAAATACAAAGTGATGCCCCAGGAGCTCACGGGATAAAAACTGAGCTCAGAGCTCAGCAGCGCAGAAACAGCTTCTTGGCTTCCCGCAGCTCGTCCAGGGAAACAGACCTATTTTGTAAGGCTTTAGTTCCTGATAAGTCTCACTACTTGTTTCCCAGACAAAGTGCTGCTGGGTGTGTGTTTATGGTGTGCAAGATGAATGTTTGCTGCTTTAAGGAAAAGTAAATATTTAATGCTTTACTACCAGTTAATTCTGTAACATTTCTATTCTGTTTACTTATACAGCATCTTTGCTTAGAGGCCTTAATTAAAATCCTCCATCTCACAGCCCACTGTTCTCGCTGCCTCTCCTCTCTCCGGGTCTGGGCACACTTGTGTTTCACAGCAAGCCGGGCACAAGCGACTGGACAGTCTCAGCCCTGGTCTGTCTAGCTGCTGGAAAAATGTGGCACAACTCACGCTGTTGTACCCAGAGACCTTGCTTTGATGTGAGGCTGAAGGACAGGGGGTGCAGGTCCCACAGCACTCATCCCTTGCTCAGGGAGACTTTGCCAGCACCGGGCCATCTCAGAGAGGGGAGCTTTACCTTTCAGCCCCTTACTAGCACTGGCAGGTCAGACTGGAACTGCAAAGGTGCCTCTGACCCAAATGCTGGGACCAGGAGGCAGAGGAAGCAGCTCTTGGCTGCCCACTGGCAACCAAGGCAGCCCTGCAACCTTGCTGGTGGGCTGCTGGCAGAGAGTGGGGTCACTCCACACTCCCTGAGCAGCACCAGCTCTGAGCAGCCATCATCTCCGGTCAGCCTCACGTACACCAGCCAAGGGTTTCCGGTGAGCCTTCAGGGTGGCCACTCAGACAGCTCCTGGCCCCTCCAGTACCTGCCATGCCCTGCCAATTTTCATCATTCACCCCCTGCTGCTATGGCAGGACACAAATGGAGAGGGTCCTCTACTTGTGTCTGATCTATATGCACTCAATCTGCTCCCTCTAATACCAGTTATCTGTATTCACTACAGCAGTTGGGGACCCAAGCCGAGCTGGTGTGGGTGCTCTACCAATTCCTGCTGAGAAACAAACACTAGGAAGGGGAGGACCTATCCATTCACATAGCCATGTTGGCAAAAATGACCTACCAAAGGCCATACAGCAGACCTAGGGACAACTGAAAGGAAAAGAGCTGAGATGGAAACCCAGGTTTCTTGATCCCTCCACCCTGACTTACCTCTGAGGAACTGGGCTCCTCTAAACCTGCCTGCTGTAACGACACAGAGAAGCCTGCCTTCCCCTCCACACAGGTGTGTGTTTGTCAGTTCTTCTGCTTTTATTTGCGGGAGGAAGTTTTAAAATGCATTTAAAAGAATTGAAATACTGTAGGGGCCAATGGGGCACAGGTCTCAGAGGGCTTTACCTCTGCTAGCCCTCCTGTTCACTGCTGTCACAGCTGCCACTAGTTCAGCATCTCCACAGTTCAGTCACCAACCTAAGGCACAGTGGTATTTTGAAGAGATAAACACTGAGACAAAAATAAATAAATTAGAACCCTGGGAGGGAGACCTGAAAGGCACACTGAAGTGAGAAGAAGCCGCTTCTCTGGTTCTGTGTGTAATTACATTGACATGTTCCTAGACAATGCTGGAGACCCAAACACAACAGCAGCTGTGGACCAAATGGAGAATCACACAAAACATAGGAAAGCCAGCCCTTGCCCTGGGGCCGCATCAGCACTGCCCGTGTCACTGCTGACAGCTGCCTGCCTGCTCCCAGGGGTTGAGCCAGTGCTGGGCAGGCAGGGCTGGGCTCCTGGCCCTGCTGAGGCTGGCTCCTCCAAGCAGGTACGGATTTCTCTATGCCCGCTCACCCAGTCCTGGCCCTGCTGAGGCTGGCTGGCTGCCTGTACAGACATGGATTTCTCTGCACCCACTTGCCCAGTCCACTGGAGCGGTGCTACTGAACATCATTCAGTATTCTTCTCTCTGCACGTGAAGGAAACAATATCATATGAAACATGCAAAGAGGGTAAAAACGGATCTTAAACCTCCTTCCTTCTTGATTTGAGTAACAGAAAAAGGAAATCCTGTCTAACCTACAGCACTTACAGGTGGGATTTTTAGGCATTGGTCTTTTCTAGCAGCCTTCTGGGCATCCACTGAACTGAAGTTTTGTATCAACCACTCTGTTCACATTGGGTACTTATGAGAAAGTGATTTTTTTGGCCATACAGCCAACTGATAGACAGTCACGATCAAATGACAACTCTGCTGCACGCTCATCGCACATACAACAGTTAATCTTGCAGCCATGCAAACTGTTTTGCAAATTGAAATCTCAGAGGCATAGCAATTACAATACCAAATTTATACCACATCTCTCAGTCAACTAATTGTACATCCAAAAAATCACCACTTGAATAATCTGAATACATTCACCTTTACAGCTAAAAAAACCCTCTGCATGCTTGATCTCAACACAATTTTGAGTTACAAAACCCCATGGGGGAAAAAATGCCAACCTCTGATTTCAAAGGCAAAATTACTTCTATCTAAATACAGCAGATGCATAATTCACATTGAGGTCCAACGTCTTGGTGTTTCAAGTGATGCTGTTTTTGCATTCTGCAAAATGGGGATATTCTATCACATCCTGTAGCTCTCTCAGCCCGTCTGCAGCAAGACAAGCCCCATATACATCTACTCCACATGTAGCCTATGTGTTCACATCTGAAACAACTGTATCTGGGTTTCTACTTGTTAGGATACCTTAAACCTCTTAAAATGAATCAGCAAACCTACAAACTGAGCTAATGTTCTAGACAAGCAGAGCTTTACAAAGCCAGCACCATAGGCACACTTGTGCCACTGTGGCATTTTGAGCTCTTTCACACACGCATTTCTTGACTTTTTTTGTCCATCTGGTGAAGCAAGTTGAGGTGGGGGAAAAGAGATTTGAATCAGTGACTTTGCAGCTGGTGCATTAAAGGGGGCCAAAATAGAAGAGAATTTATGTTTAAATGACAAAGGGAAGGGAAAACGAAGTTATCCAAGCCACGTGAGTGGGATTAAAAATGAATCATCAAGGCTGGAAAATGGCTAACCTCTGATCCCTGAAACTGAGAAATCTGGCTGCTGTCATGTAGCTGCTGATCTAATTTTTACACTTTCTCCTCCATACAGAGGAGACGCGTTTCCATTGCATCCATTGCAGCTAAACAATCAATGCCTGATTACTTCAAACGCTTCACTCTCAGGGATGCACAATTAACCGGGCCCATATTTGACAGTGCAAAGGGAGCGCAGTATTTTCTGGGAACGTCTGACAAGTTTCAAACATAAAAAACACAAATCAAATGACCCAGCAGATAATGACAGCCAGTGCCCTGGCAGTTAGATAGTGTGCATGCTCCAAAGCAAGGCCAATTAGAAGCAATAAAAACAAATTCAAAATGTTAGAGCAAAGGTCAGAAATCCTCAGCCATTACCACAGGCTTGATTTTTTTTTTTTTTAAAGCGGTTAGAAGTGCCTTTTTCTAGGAAGTGAGCACAAATTCATGCTTGTCAGATGACCACCCACCTATTACATCAGATTATGATTTCTGGGCCATACAAACCCCACTGATGTGGTGCATGAAGAATCCCAGCACCATCTGGAAATCTCATCAGGTCCATACCCTGTGGCCCTACCTTTCTGAAAGCATGAGCTGATCCATGCTGCTTATAGAGAAAGCATCATATTAGAGCCTGATCCTCAGGAGAGTTTGCAGATGTCCCTCCCTCTGCCAGAGAAGGGATCCTGCTACTTGTCATCCATCCCTCAGTTCCTGCCCTCCTCCCCAGCTCACTGCAGCAAGGCTCACCTGGTGCAGGCAGGAACAATTAGCTTGGAGCTGGAACCACATTATCACACAAAAGAAGAAGTAGCCACAATTACAAGCAACACATGTGGCTCAGATTAGGCCACTGCTGTATATCTGTACTGACTCTGGAGCAGGAAGCTGCAGAGGATGGGAATAGGCTTTGTCTTGTCTCCTGTCTTCTTATTTCCTAAGGAGCAGCAGAAGAATAATGGGGTTGCACTTACCTGATGAGATGTAGTAGAAAATGACAGTCTCTTGAGCTTGTTCAGGTTAACAATATGATATTGGGATTAACGTGCTACGTACATCAGACATTACCCATGTTGACCCACCCTGCACATAGCAGCTGTCTTTGCTTTCAGAGCAGAGTGCTCTGTCCTGCTCATTAGAAATACAGGGAAAGTCCAGACAGGGGTGAGGCAGGAAAAATAACACAGATGCTATAAATCTGCTTACCAAGCCCTGGCTTCCTCAGAGCCACAAGCCCAAGGAAGGAAAAGAAGAGCAGGTGGGTATCTCCAGGCATATCTATGTGAGGATGCCTGTGAGAGCTAATCCAAATACATTTAGGGTGTAAATGTAAAGCCGATTAGTGAAACCACAGTAAGCTCCTGTGTGGATATGCTCCTTCAGAGTTAAAGTAGTCATAATTCAATTTATTCATTTAGCTCATTTCCAAAAGTAAATTAAGGTAGAGTAAATTAAATTAAATCAGCTGACAGTACCTTCATTTTGAAAGGGATTGTTAACATGGACCCAATCTACTTCATACAGTAATGTAGATTATTTTCTCCTGCTGGGCCACCTGTCAGGCAGGCTGGCTCCCCAGGCTAGTCCTAAAGTATTTTTACACACCCTCTGTTCAGGGACTGTCTGAAAGCAGGACCAAGCCGGAGGTGTATTTGGCTGTTTGCGTGTGCTTTAGCATGTGCGTGCTTAAATCCAAGGTAAAATCCTTCCAGCCAGCACTCTGGTTCCCAAGTGCTTGACAAGGTAATTGTTGTAACGTGGTATTTTGGTGAGCCCTCTGCTGGGAGCTGGCCAAGCACTGCAAATCTCCCCTGACTCTGCAAATGGATCCTTTTCATTGAACCCACGCTAATGTGTCACCGTTTAAAACCTGAAAGGTTTTCTTTAACGACAGCTACAAGTATCAAGAGTTGCATAAAATGTGCAGACGTGTGTGGGAGTGAGCTGACAGATTATAATTACCAATAGAGAAGGGGGGCAAAACAAAAATTAATTTTTGAGGCAAAACATACAATTTGCCTTTAAACCATAGTAGTGCTCCCATTACTAATGCAATTTACAGCCCTAGAAATAAAACTGAAGTTGACTCCTCAGCAGTTTGGTTTTGTTTGGTTTTTAAAAAATTTTTCTTTTAAAGGAGCACTGACCAACGTGGGAGAAATAAAGCAAGGAGGTTTTTTTTAGAAACTCATATGAGCTTTGCACTGTTTAAATATGCAGGGAGCCAGGTAAGAGAGTCTGCAGGCTTTGGCTGTGAGGTGGCGTTTCTCTGCTAGCTGGTAGGATCATGCACCAGTGCAGCCCTGGATGGCCATGCCAGTAACTTAAGGAAGATTTTTAGATACAGTCTGGTCCCACTTATCCCTACAAAAGTGACACAGCTATAAGGTGCCCATGGACAAGGTCCTGGTGAAATCTCTGAGGTAGGCTGTAGTCTTCCCTCCAAGGGAGCTGGGATGGTGATGGGGATTTTTGCAGCTGACATTCTTTTTTTTCTGCCCTCATTTAATTTCCTTCTTTCTCTACAAGCTGTAAGTGGTTTTGCTGACCTTTCTCTGGAGCAGCACTGGAGGAAGGGGAATGAGCCATTTACTTTGCTGTGTCTGCACAATTCAAGAGGCATTGACAGTAGCATTTATGATACTGGCACCATTTTGGTGCCTTGGAACTTTCTGGGAGTCCCTTCATCCCCTCAGGGCTGTAGTAGGATGATGTCTTAGCCTGAGAAGGTGAAGGGCCTTAGTGTATCTTCTGTGGGCAAGGGGAATGGCCATACCCACAAAATGTCTCCAGGATTGCTCTGGGAAACTTCTCCTTGAAGACCCATGCCAGTTTTATTTTGCAATAACACAAAAAAACCCAAAGAGACACTGAATTTGCTCTTAATAGCGGTGGTGGTAGCCTCTCAGTGTGGCTCAGATATGCATCTGAAATCTGGGTTGCCTCCTTGCCCACATACTGGAGACTGTGGCTTGGCCCACAGACATTTCATTCAAACAAGTCTGCTAACTGGGCTATGTTTTCTTATTCTAAAGCTGTGCCCTGTCATCAGAGCCCAAGGAATGAATGGCTCAAAGATGGCCAGCAACATCTTCCATGTGAGAGAAGTAATGAGAAAAATAGAAAAGGTTCCTGATTTTCCTTTCCCTCATTTTCACCGCATTTCTATGCTACTGTGCCCTGGAAGCTGTGGAAGGTTTCAGATCTCTGTGGCACTGAGATAAAATTTGGCCTAGAACATTTTTATTCTGTTTATTAGACTCTGCTCTCCTCTTAATCACTGAAAATGATGGGGAAAAAAGATGACAAGACAGTGATTTAGCTTTTGGAGAAGTGAGCTGGGGATAGCAGCAATCAGAGTCCCTAGAGAATGACAAGAAGTAGCCATCTATCTAAAGCAAGCAGGTGGCTTTACTCCCAGCTCACTTCACTCCAAGCTCTCACGTCAGTCATGGCCAGGTCAAAGGAAGTATTACCAGATTTAGGTGAAACCTCAAAAATCCCAAAGTCAGAGCTTAGAAATGCTGGGAGGAGTTCTGAAACACAGGAAGAGGTGGGCTGGGAAGAATATCCCAGGCCTAGTGGGACAGAAGGACCCACACGCAGCACGTGCCAGAAAGCAGCAGATCCCTGTGATGGTATCAGTCTGAGCCTGTAAGACCACACAACCTCTGGACACAGTTCTTTAGTGTCAAGATGGGGCTCAAAACTTGAAAGGCTGCATTGTCCTGGCAGAAATGGCTCCGATCAGACTCTGTGCATACACAGGAAAACATTCCCCAGCTCAGATGCAGATGATGGTGCCTGTCACCTCTAAGGATGACGGGACAGTCCCGTGGGCCTATCCAGCCTGTTGGATACGCAGCTGTGAACTCATACATCATCATTAAGGCTGCAAAGTCAAGCAGCAAAAGGAGGAATTACCAGAATAAAGCCTGTCAGAGTAATTTTAATTCAACCTCCCGGCAGATATGCCTTCCGATGCGGTCTTTAATTACCTCATCACAGCCTACTTTTTCTTCAACAAGACTGCTGCTTCATTCAGGGCACGATGGACAGACGGCAATTAATGAAGGGCCAGTCAATATTTTGTTCTGTCCTCTTTTTGTTCAGTGTGTGGCCCCAGGCATTACTTGCTGTGTGCCACCAAATCCCTGCTCTTATAATCATTCATCTTCTCCTGGACTTTTCTCTCATGTGTATCAGTGCAGCAACTGTGAGCTTCCCACACAAGAAGGAATTTCTCTTCCAACACTCCTGTGAGCAGAGAGAGCCTGGTTTTTACCTACAGGAAAATGCAGTGCAGACACGAGTTGCAGAATGCTGCACTAGTGACATCCAGGTGGGATGTTTCGGGGTGCCCACATTATGTCTGTCCAAAGCCCCGCTCCCCTAACCTCAGCCAGAGCTGCCAGCACTCGGCACTTCTATGATTTGAACTCCACTGTGTCCAGAAAATGAGAAACATGGAACTGGTGATGCTCAGAGAAAAAATGTCAGTGGTTTAAAGAGGCAACATCTGCTCTGCTGACGCTGTGCTGGAGCAGGGCTCTGCTGCGCAGTCAATGAGCCAGCACGAAAGAACAGAGCAACGCTGATATGGGCAAAGGGATGGACTTAAGGCAGTGCAAGGTGACTGGCATTTGCAAATTTTTCAGCAAAAGTTCTGTTTTCCTACCTTAACTGTTCTCTTTAACAGCTGTACTCTGCTTTCTCTTAATCTCTTAAAAAATTTTCACCTTTTACCAAGAATTTCAGTGGAGGACGTTTCTCACTTTCAACCCAAGCAATCTTAACCTTTAATCTGGCAAAAGTAGGAAGAGGTAAGAGGAAGAACAACCTGTGCCACCAGCAGCATCAAAGGAAGCCCATTCAAATGCTTTCCAGTGAGTGCAGTGGGAGCAGAATCTGCTGGTCACTGAGCACCTTGAAAAAGGACAGTAACAAGAGAAGAGGAAGGGCATGAACCTTCATTGCCACCTGATAGCCCCTTTTCTGTACTGCATTCTCCTGCTCTGTGCCCACTTAACCCAAGCTTAGAGAGATGTCTTTGTGTCTAGGATGGGCTTTCTTGAGCCCCTCTGAAGCATGTCTTAAGTGGCAGTGCTCTCTCCTCCAGCAGATTCTGTAGGCAGCACAGAGGTCTCTCTTACTCTGTTAGAAATTCATAGGCTACCGGCTTGTCATTCCAGAAAATATCCAGCATTTTCAGCAAGGCTTTTAATTCATTAGCTCACAGAGGAAAATCTAACCTTCCTGCCCTCCCCAGCTGAGTCACTGATGCCTTCCTATCTTGCCGCAGACACATCACCTTCAGGAAAATAATTGCTTAGCATGCTGATAACCACAGACATTATCTTTCTGAACGGGGCATTTGTTTGGGATCATGGAGTCTTCCCATGGTGAGAACTGAAGGACACATTGGGGTTACTGTTTCAAACAAGTCCTGACCTTCCCTTGCAGGCTGTGGGAAACACTGCACGGCCACTGGGCTGGGTTGCTGGGGGAACTGGAGGAATGTTGGAGGAAGCTCAGCCAGAGGGAAGGGGCTGAAGGGTTCTAGGAGGGACTGGATGAGCTGTGGTGGGAGGGAGGGTGCAAGGGAGAGTAACCATGCTTAACAGGGAGGGGATAAAGAAAGAACTGTCTAAGAAGAAAAGACAGTGCTAAAAAAAACCCTTTAAGCATTTAATTTTCATGTCTGGCCTCTCTGTAGAGTCAGTGCACAGTCCAGAGGTCTTTTCAGGAATCTGAACTACTTGGGGACTTGAGGTTTGCCCAGAGATTCCTTTGGTTACAGAGGGAGCAGAAGTTTCTTAGCTTGATGTCTATGGCCTACAACTGTGAACACCTCCCTTTGCTGGCAATGACATGTTCAGGAGGAACAGAATTGCCCAGCGCAGAGTTAGGTGCACCGAAGCTCACCCCAACCCTTCAGAGACCACCACCACAACGATGGGATCAATGTGAATTTCTAGCAACCAACCACTCAGGGACAAAACATGGCCCTCCTACTGCGCTTCCACTGGCAGGCTCAGCAAATACTTGAGGGCTCCAGACCTAACCTCCCTTTCATGGTGGCCTCTTGGACATCAGTGGAGCTTCACTCCCTGTAGGGTGGTGGGCACAGTTCCACAGTGAGGAACTGAAGGCCCCCGTCTACAGGTGACACTTGTTCCAGAGGCTTTTGTAGATAAAGACAGGTGGAATTTAGCCACAAGTCTATCCAACCAGTTGGATTCATTTACAGGCACCTAAGTACCTCATAAAGATATAGCTGATTCTCTTTGCCTTTTGAAATAAGCTGTGCAAGTATCTGCGATAGCAGAGGGTACCCCAGCCCCAGCCTCAATCTTGGTTCTGTAACCAGAACTGTTGAATCAGTTTTGCCTCTTGCTCCAGATGATCCTAATTCAATTCCCACTGAACTGCTCACATTGCCTACACTGTAGGATGGCTGTTGTCAGACAGCTTGACTGCATGGACTAAACTCTTGAAAGGTGCCTGAATTTGGGTACCAGCCATATTTCTGACTCTCAGGACCATCTCTCCCTTTCTGAGCCTCAATTTCCTTCTCTGCACATGGTGATAACGACATAAACGTTTCCTTCTTTAAGACCTTTCAGTCAAATGTGCTCTGGAAGTGTTGCAGGTTGTTGCTATTTCAAGTGATATCATTATAACACATTTTGGCTGCACTAATTCCCTCAAACAGAAATTGTTCTGCCTGTAGTAGGCTGGGACAAAGCAGCCAATTAGTTGTCGCTTACACGTTTATTAACTCTGGAGCTTTCTTTCAATGAGTATGTGGAATCTGGTAATGTTGTAATATATTTTGATAAACTGTGGGCACAACATGTCCTGTTTCAAGCTAATAACCATGCCATATAATTAGTCCTGATTACACAGATATTTAGTATCATTTTACATATTCCAGTCCTTTCCTAGTGCCACTGCCTAGCCAGGGCGTATTTAAAGCCACAGCCATCTCCTTTCTGTTTCCCA
Source organism: Eurystomus gularis (assembly GCA_013400335.1). NCBI lineage: Eukaryota > Metazoa > Chordata > Aves > Coraciiformes > Coraciidae > Eurystomus > Eurystomus gularis. The sequence continues at coordinate 129,973 of VZZY01015119.1, read as the reverse complement.
GCAGTTTGCAAGATTTTCTTCTGGATGGGTTTGCAGTTAACATGACAGTTTCAAAGAGCAATTTCATTTCATTGATGTACATTTTATATATATATATATATTTATACAAGCTCTGATCAAATGTCAGGTGACAAAGCCCAGGATACAAATAGAAGGCATTTGTCTACTTAGTGGGAAAAGCCGGTATTTGAAAGCTCTCAAGGAATTAACAACATGAATCTTTAAAAATCTATTCCTTAAACATCTGTTGGCTTTGGGCTGAACATTTACCACATTGAGGATTTTTCTGCAAGGTAGCACTCCCTGAACAAAAGATCCCTCACCCCATTAGACTCTGATGGAGGAACAAGAAAAATTTGCTCTGTGTAACCCGATTATAGATGTGCATCTTTCCTTGCTGGCGTGGCTGTCTCTATAGAGATGGACATGGATATTTGATGAGATTAAAATGCTTCAGTTACCACTGTCAGTGGTTCTTTAATTTAAAATGAAGAAAGCAAACAAACATTCCTTTTGATGAGGTAACTGAATAATGTTACAGAAAAGCACTTTGCTGTCAGGTGGTAATTAGGTTCAGTAATAGTTGTGGGTTTTTAGCCTTGGAGGCTGTGGCCCCTGGGAGTCTGAGAGAAATGATACATTCAATTTCCGGAGGAGAGGAAGATGCTGGATGCTTTTCTCTTCTAACCCTGCAGCTCTCTGCAGATAAGAGCATTCAGAACCGCAGCGCTGACAATCCTCCTTGAGCCAGCCTAAACTGTTGTGTCAAGATCACGAACAGAGAAAGGGAGATGGACTCAAAGCAGGGCATTTAAACACATAATGCAGTCTGGCTGGCTCTGGCCACATATATAAGGAACTACCAGAACAGCTGCACTGAGAGATTTTTTTAAAGGTTGCAGAAGGAACTCCAGCAATTGCTCTATGGTCTGGGCTGATATTTGTAACATCCATCTTATGCATCACCAGAGAACCTTCAGCAGGAAAATATTCCTTTGCAAACAAGCAACTGTTTCCATAGTACTTTTTTAAAGGGGGAAAAACATGGGGAAAATATTCTGATTTGGAATTGGCTTTTTTTGCTGCAAAATAGAAATTGTATTTGGTTGTGCTATTAAGGCTTGAAACCCAAATGAAGCATTCCAATTGCCCCAAATGCATTTAGTAGGAAATTTTGAGTTTGGAAGTATTATTGCTATTTTCTCGGAACAGAGGCAAATTCTGAATATGGTGTTTCCCATGAAACAGGAGCTCTGGTCCCTGCTCTGCTCCCCTCCTCACGTTACACAGCTTTGCCTGTTTAAGGGATGGCAGTTCTCAACAAACGGTTCACTGGTATCTTCCCTGCTCCTCACTCAAGCTAAGAGACACTGAAAGGACACTAGTTAGCCAACACCAGGCAGAAAGACAGCAGCACTGCAAGGATTCAAGCTTGGGCATTTCAAACTCTGTGTTCATACCTTTATGCTTCCTCACCTGTGCCTTACTTCATGTCCAAAAAGACTTCCTTTTAGAGAAACATCCACTCGACTGGTTGTAAAACTGGAGCAAGGGCTTATGGTGAGAGGGGATCCCCACGTGAAGGGTCCCTGCTGGAATGGCAGAAGGAACCTGCCATCCGGTCACCAGCACGGCGGCCTTGCCAAGCAGAGATGGAGGATCCTGCCTTTAGCACAAGCTTGCCAGTAATTTCCTGAAGCACTGAAAAAGTTTTCGCTTCCAGAATTAAAACTTTTCAAAATAAAGTGGGTCTGACTCTACTCTCACTCTCAGGAGATAAATGAAGAGTAAGTCCATTAAAGATACTGGTGTGAGATTGGTGTACAGCAGACAGAATTCAGGAAAGATATCGATATCTCCAAAATCCTCTGAATATTTTTTCAGACATAAACCAGGTATCTTTCCTGATCATAAATGCTTTATTTCCAAATGGAATTTCAATAAAATAAGCACAGTTAGACTTGCACGCTTATTATAAAGCCATAATGCAGTAGGAGTGAGGTTTAGTCATGAAAAGTATTAAAAAAACAGCCCTGCTAAAGCAAGAGAAATTGCTTTCCAACCTACCGAGTTTTAGGAGTAGGTGCTAGTGGTCTTTCCACCAGGGAGTTCAGCCTGTAGTAATCCAAGAATGTCCTGGCCACATTTCTTCCAAGCTTCATATCTGTGAGTTTTTAATTAAGGAACATTTTAAAAGAAATAATTAAAAATAATTTAAAAAGCAAAGTCTAAAGGTAAGTTACTGCTATTTGATGCATGAGCAAATTTTACATTAACCATCCCACAGTGCTTAGGCTTCAGGCAAAATGACTTATGCAAGCAAGTAAAGTGGGGGTCGTCTTGTTTGCTTCGTGTTTTCACAGGCAGCTGCTGCATAAAACCCCAGACAGGCAGAAACAATCTCCCTTTCCCCCACGCCTAGTTGCAGCTCCCTGTGGTGGTCATGAAGTAACACACTAGACAAAATGGGCCTTCCAGTTTCCACATTCAGGAAAAATAATTGCCTAAAAATGCTTGTATACAGGCAGTATTTCTGTACTTGTATCCACGAAACGAGGTCAGCAATGTCATGGTATGAATGGGCCATGGACCAGTGTATAAACTCAAGGTTGGGATTAAAGCTGTAGCCCTGCAAACCTTTAGCACCAACCCCCACACTGTCCTGGGAGAATACACTGTTCTTTAACTCTGTTGTATTCAGGACCTGAAGTGGTGATTTTAGCCCTGAACAGGAAGGACAGATTACCTTGAGGAGGTCAGCAGTAACTCCAGAGGCTCTTCTCTCCTCACTACCCACGATTCCTCCTTCAGCTAAGCCTGAGCCCAACTCTAGGCAGGTGATACACATTAGAGCTGCCACAGAGACCTCACAGGCCCAGGAACCAGACCCTCCTGAAGAGTCAGTTGCTTAAGAATAAGCTGAGTAACCTGTAAATGCATTGAAAAATAATATCCTAGACAACATGTCCATAGGGTGAATCTCCTGCTTGTGTGAAGTGTCAGCACTAGGTTTGCCTGTTACAGAGTAGTGCCTGCTTATCATCTACAGGGTGATGTCCAACTGGGAGAAATACAGTCAATATCATAGTCCACAGCTGCGTTATGGGGGCTGAGGACTCCTTTATTTGACTATTTTGAACTGATGCCTGCCCACGCTGCAATAACCACTTACTTCTCCAGGGTACTGCCCCAAATGGTCATCACAATAGCCATTTTGGGAGTGCTGATTCAGTAGCTGAGGTAGGTCCATAACCTAGGGAATCTAAATACACCTCTGCATCTGAGCAGCCCAGGAAAATAACTGTTGCTGGGTTGTTTTGTGTGCGTGCGTGTTCTGCTTTATCAATAGTTATCTGCTGATGTTTCCATTAGAGGAAAATTCCAGAAGTGCAGTGTCCCAAGGGCTTCCAGCAGCGCCTGTGAAGACGCTAGCTTCTAAATGAAGCTTTTATTACCCGCCCACTTACATTAGACACATCAAAGCAAGTGAGCATGAGACATCAGGTTCAGGCATCACTGTGAGATCTCTGTTTATCATTTATTTATTTATTTAAAGGGGAGGTCGAACTGATGTAGCTCAGACTATAGCTTTAGTTCTGCAAAAAGCCAGCCACCAGCTCTGCTAGCACTGCAGTCAAGCCCAGTTCTAGTGGCTAAAGATGACTCCTGACACTGCTATTCTCTCCAGTGATCTGACCCCACTTTTCCAGTTCCCACTGCTATCCCTGGTGATGGTTACATGGATCTATCTCTTCTGTTTCAGGGTCTATTCTGATAGGCTTATTGCGATCCTAATACCATATGTGCTGCGGACATCTATATTCTTCTGCTCAACAGTACAGCACAGCCTGAACAGCTGGTGTTCATGGCTGTTGTCTGCGTGGACAGGGACAGTTGGTTGTGTGAAACAGCACCGGCTGTTCCATGGCTGCTGCAGTACCCAGCAAGCTTCCCTGCAGCCTGCCAGCACTGACGGACGAGACTAACTGTACGTGCATGACAGTTCAGAAAGTTGGAGACAGCTTAAAGTTTATCAATTCGAGGGAGGGCAGCGTTGCTTTGAAAGTGTTTTGTGATTGTTACTGGAATTTGGGGATGGCTGGGGGTAGTTTGGTTTCTGCAGATGTGAACTCAAAGCAGTGGCAAAGGTTAAGAGTTCAAAGTAGTCTGAGAAAGGAAGAAAGAAGGAGAGGGCTGTCAAACATTTAAGGGATTGTCAAGAGTAACATGGCTTGATCTCGTAGTTTCTTTCATTTACTCAGTACTTTAAAGACATAAAGAGGTAATTGGACTCAGTAAAGTCTCTAGGACATTTTGTCACTGCCGATCTCAGAAGTCTTCTCGCTCAGAAATGGCCCTGCTGCCCTTTTCTTTGTCTATCTACATTGCTTGTGTTTGCACGGAGGGAAACACCCGACCTGCTGTCCTGGGGCAGGAAGCCCATAGATGAGAGTGGGTGCAGCTGAGGAAGTAGCTACACAAGTTCCTATGTGCTGCCTTACAACTCTGCCTAAATCCTAACCTGGAGAAATCCAATTCTGCTGCTGAACTTAGGTCTTAGGAACAGCTTTCTAAAGGTAAGGACAGTTAACCACTGGAATATTCTGCCTTAGCACATTAGAAAATCACCAAACCAGAGGTCTTCAAGAACAAGTTAAACCCACAGCAGACTTGAACGATTTAGGTCTAACTAGTCCTGCATTAAGTTCACAGAAGGAAGTATAGAAGGGCCTCTAAGGCCAATGCACCCCATTTTTCTACAGTTCCTAACATCTTTTGCAGCCCACATGCACCTCCTGTTTGCTAAGATTACCAGGAAAGGTGAAGGCATTTTGTGGAGCATGGACACACAGGTAGATGGACACTGTGAAGAAGCTGGAAATGCAAACCTGTGCCACATGCAGCCACTGAAAAGTCACAAAATGGGAACAACTTGCAGTCAGCATTGATGGAAAGATACTAACTAGCACGGGATAGAAAATATTCATGTTCTAATACTGGTTTCTCAAGCCCTCCTACCCCCTCTGCTCTGCCTGCTGCCTCTACAAAGGATGAGTGGTTTCTGTCATGGAAGTTAGGCACCTGATACATAAAACCAGAAACAGCAATAACAGTCTCCCTGTGAGTGCCCAGCCTGGGCAAGAAATGGCCTGGCTCACTCAGCGAGTCCAGGCAGCAGGCATGTGCAGAACCGCTGGAGAAAAACAAATCAAAGCAGTAACATTTGCATTTATTTCAGGTGCATGGAAGAGCCAGACTCCACGTTGGCCTACAGTATATCATGAGCGCATAGATAACTGCAACTGCAACCAGAACCCACTTTTTTTGGCATGGTTTGTTGGGTTGGTTGGTTTTTAACCAGCTTCCTTTCTGTATGAGACAGTAGTAATCCACTTGGAAGAGTCACAGTGCAAACATCTGGATGAATCTTCACCTTCACTAGCATCTTCAGTTCCCTTTCCTCTCCTTTCTTCCTCCCTAGACTTGTTCCTCCATGCTCCATATTTCTACCTGGAATTGGAAACCAGCACTCAAGGCCTCTCCTGCAAATGTTGTTCTCACAGCATTCACTCTCTGAATGGCATCAGCGGTTTGTGGGGGATTTCAGGACAGTCTGTTTACGCATAACTCTGCCAAATTTCACAGATGTTAGGAAGTTCAAGAATCATGTCAGGCTCTCTGCAAAATCCCCCGTATTTATGATCCCTACCATGCCTCACACCCCAGAGCTTCCAGCTCTCGTAAGAAAAGAGGACAAAGAGGAGTGGACAATCTCATAGGCCATTACTAATTTTCGACCAAGAAGATTAATCGATCCCATTGTGAACAGTCTGCTTAAACTGGAGACACTAGAAGCACAGACGCAGCCTTGTTCTGTCTGTGCATGGAGGCAATAAAAATCTCAATTTGGAAACCAGTTAGCAGTACAAGTCATTAGGGGCGGTACTAAATGTTGCTGCTTTAATAGCTCACTGATCATTTAATAATGTCACTGCTGCAGAGCATGGTGGCACCATTCACTCGCTGTTGTTTTGCTTTTTGAAATTCAGGGTCACTCTACTTTCAAGTGAGTGGATTATCTCTCTTTCCCCCTTTTGCCAGACACTGCAAACTGCTTTAAATAATTAGAAAGAGGATGGCTTCTTCAAGTTCACCATCTCATTTTCATAAGGTTCAGTGTCATTGCTTTGGAATAGGAAGAGAAGCCATGGTGGTGGTAAGGATTTGACAAGGGCAAAACAGTTAGCAGCCCTCACTCATCTTTGATAAGTCCTGTGGGGTCTCTGCCAAGCAGATTGTATCTCTGTTTTTTATATCTCCTCTAGAAGACGGCATCTCCATCAATTTGAAACACTGTGCTGGGTTATTAGCTTATGGAATTTATCCAAGTTTAGTCCTACACAGGATTTGAAATCGTGACCATTCAATTCAGAGGCACCACTGACCAGACCCAAGCAAGTCTTTTGTTTCAGACAAACAGCTTTAAGTTATTCTAAAGTCTGACAGAGGAGAAGAAAAGAAAAATAGGGGAGGGAGAAAGAGGAGAGGGAGGGAGAAAGAGGAGAAGGAAAATGAGACACAAAGAGAAAGACAAATCTTTTTAATAGCTCAAATTAAAAACCAGAAGAAGCTCTTTGTTCAACAAAACCGAATTCTACAGCAAATCTCAGTCCACCACAACAGCAGTCCTGTTATTTATGAAAAGAGGGTTATTTTGTGTGGGAAGGTCCCAGATGACCGTGGTCAGCTAGCGTACTGTCAGCTTTGTACAATCTCAAGAGAAATATGGATGGGGTTTTCTCATCTGTTTATAACAGCTTCCATCAATGGATCAAACCCCTTTCTGATTCAAACAAGAGCTCTAATGGAAAATGGCATTACACAGCTTTAAACCACCATGTCACATCACGCCCAGCCTGATCAGAGCTAGTCCTCTGTTTTAGCAGAGCTGTTTTCACCAGTTACTTACTTGTTTTGTTTCACAGCGCTGACACTATTCTCTAATAAATAAGAGATGCTGCCCATATTGCATCTAACTTGGGGGCCCACTTCACGCAAAGTGTAATTGGGGCAACATAGAGACCTGGTGGCAGGAGAGGGGTGCAGAGCTATATTGTGGCTTTTCACCAGCATTTAACACAGGGCAAGTCTGGGCACTGATGATGCACCCTCCCCAAGACTGTCATTCCAGGGAAACAAGGTTCACGATGTCTAGTGTATCTGGTTACATATTTCAAAATCATTATCAAAGGATGAAGCTTCTAAAAGGGAGTGTGGGGAGGGGATGTGACTTACCCTGTCTTCCCTATTGACTTTTAAGAGATCAGGACCTGGCCAGGCAAGCACTAAAGCTTCAGGTTGTTGGTTTTGCAGGGCTTCGAGGACTGCATGGGCAGGTTTTCTGGGGAGAGTTTCTCACTTCCAAGGAGAACGGGGCTTTTCATAGCTCCAGTGTAAGACACAGGTTTGATGTGGGAATTACTGGTAACACCCTCTCATGGTACTTGGCAGGTCAAGCTAGAGAAATGCAACCAGACTGTCCAGCCTTAAAATTGATAAATGCCTCAAATGCACCCAGCCTGGAAACAGCAAAAGGACTTTCCCCAAGGAGAATATTTCTATTCCCAACAGCCACAGTTCCTGATCCCAGATGGGACAGATGCTTTTGAAACATAACAGCAATGACAAGTGTTCATTTTCATCCCTCTTGTGTGTTATCAGGGAAAGAACTGTGCCGAAAGATCCCTGACTGACTATTTCAGGCTTTCAGGCTCTTTTCCTGAAATGCTTGATTGTGGTGAAAGAAATTATGAAGATGGAAGTTGTGCGCTCTTCTCCCTGAGTAATCAGAGGCCTGTAATTTTCTCTCCTCCTCTGAAAGAGGAGGTTGGAGAACAGGTATCTTGGAGAGCACTGCTTTATCTCTGCCAGAGGGACAGTGCCACAAGGACCACGCTGTATTTCCCATGAATTCTTTTCAATATCAGCTGTTGCTTCTGCCCTTCTGTTGAACTAAACTGAAACAGGCAGAGCCCAGCTAACACCTGGACTTGGGGAATGGAAGGATCTTGAGACAGAGAGAGAAAAAAGCAAGAAGGTGGAGGTGCTGCATGGAGCCAATGTTAGGACAGAGCCAAGCACTCCCCATCCTGCTAGGGTGCTGCCATCAAAGGGTAGCAGAGACTGAAGGGGAGCAGAGGGGAGTGTGCTGGAGCACCTGCATACCCCAGCTCTCCCTCTGCAGCACAGCAGCACCCGTGAAAGAGCCACCCAACTGAACACATTTTACTACGGAGGAAAACCTCCATGCAAAACCGAGCTGCAGAGGTGCTGTCACATGTGGCCGTGGAAAAGAAGCACTTAATTCAACATAAAATTCAAGACACGCAGACAGGGAAAGGAAAATCAAGCTGTCCAGAGTTCCAGAGCAAGCACAGAAACCGAGAGGAGCGAGATGCCTGAGGCACCACCAAAGTAACACTGCAACACAACCAGGCCACAGCCCATTTTCACCTCTGTATCCACATGCCATTTACCAGCACTATGAGCATGATTTTGCAGGGACACCTCTGACTGCTGCTCCATTGTCCTAATGCCATCTTCACATTGCTCCATGCAAGTTACATTTTATCCATCTTATGGTCCTTCTACACCAGTGGGAGATGAAAATGGGCCTTCCTGTAAATCGTAATCTGGCCTAAACTATAAAATGTCCAAAGAAAATGGTTTATTTAATATCTTGGCAGCACTGACTCCTGATGAGGTTATCTAAGGGACAGACATCAGAACTAAGATCACAGCTGAAAAAGAAAAACCCAGAAAGAGTGAATTTCAGCACGAGTATATTATAATTCATTAAAATATTGCATCAGCATTGCTGTATATGTTGGTATACTTTAAAAATACATATACTTAAAACCTGATAATAACAACTTCTATCAAATTGTCCCAAAATTAATTGCAGCCTGCATTTACTGGTCTCACATTAATGTCTGATGGATCTTGATTTAAAGTATTGGAAAAACACTACAATGAGTCTCTTCTTGTGATTTTAATGTTTCTGATCTTTGCTATTGTTTAATTCTGGTCACTTGCCAAATCTGGGCAGGAGTCCTTGTGGATTAGCTGACCTCAGCTCTTTACACAGTCAATGAAAATTACAGAGCTGATTCTCTCTGATACACTGAAAAGGGATGGGAAGAGAAGAAATTTCCAAGTGAAAATCCAGCATTCACAGTCTTCTCCTATCACTGATGAAAGTTCTCAAATCCACAAGGGAAAAACAGCATGAAAACTTAACAGGTTTTTTTTCAGCTTGGTTGGAAATGCAGGAAAAGTACAAAACTTTCCAATTCTAATTAAAAACCCCAAAATGCACTAGAAAATCATGAGCTGCACTATTTGGAGACCCTCTTAGTCCCTCACATCTCAGCCCAGAAGCATGATGACACCCATTGTTCCATGTCTGACAGGTCCCATTAGACATTCCACTCACAGCTTTGTGCATAACATTCACCATCACCCAAGCAAAATCAGTTTCAAGATAAATGGTAGAAAGAATGTTTCAACACACCAAAGTGTGGATAAACCATTTTTCATCTCTAAATTGTTGGAAACTCATGAGTTGTATAAATCATAACTAGCATCAGTATAGTCTGTTGCATGCTTCATTTTCCCTCTTCAGCTGCAGCTTCCATTTTCAGACAGGGCATAGACAATAGCTTTGACAACAGCAATCCTACAAATAAGAAATTAAGAAATACGATAAAATAAGAAATATGAGAAATTAAGAACTATGAGGATTGCGTTCCCTTGTGACATAAACCTGTGTATAACTGCTTTTAAAGTTTTTTAACAGAGGAAAGATAAAGAGAATTGCAGAATGCTGACAGTGATTGCAAGACTCGCAATGATTTGGGGGATCCTTCCTCCCCTGGCTGGGATACTCCAGGCTCTTCTGTGTCCAAGTAAACTGTTTGCACTTGGGACCATGGGCACTTGCTCTCCAGTGTCTGAGCAGATGCAGAGGTTCTCCTGGAATCTACCTTTAAATCATCCATCTGAAAAAGGACTCAGCCCAGTGGCTATTAGATGGTTTCAGTGAAGATGCCTCTTCTTAAGGACTTGCCCAAAGACCCACCGGATTTCTCCTGCCTTCAGTCAGTCATCGATAAGACTGTTCAAGATAAGGCAACATCTGCATTTGTAGTAGGCAAAAGGCAGGGGAGAGACATTTATCGTCAGGAATTGGCTTAGTTTCTCTCTCAGACTGTCCTGGGAGGAAAAAGGACCACACGCTCAGGGGCTGTACCTTTAAAAACACTTACAGTCTCCAAGTAATAGTCATGCTTCAGCATGTTCAACATTTTGGCTGAGCTCAGTACAAAGTGCAGTGATTTAAAGCTGGGAGATCAGGCAGGATTCAGCAAATTCAGAATTATTTATTTCTTTAGAGCAGAAAGTCTGGCTACAGATTATTTACTGCAAATGGGTCTGTTTGGGGGAGGGGAGGAAGGCGAGAGGGTAGAGAAGGGGAAAATTGATTGACTGAAATTTTTCAATTAAAACAACCAGTTTAAAGAAAAAGATTTAAGACTGTATTGAAGAGTGGAAAATAATTCAAGAGTCTGGAGCCCTAAGTGCACATCATAGAGATGAGGATGAGAGGGGAGAAGACAAGAAATTTTTTTTCTGTGGGTGAAGGGAAGGAACGAAAAAAAAGGAAGAAAAAATATAATTATCTTTGTTTCTTTGGCTACATTAATGTATTTCTCTCCCTGAGTTATCTCCAGTATCTGCAAGTATTGATTCAGTATAAGGCACTGTGGTGTAGGCTGCAGGCAACAGAAGGCTCTGCTGGGAGCAGCACATTCCAGGGCTGTCAGAGAACAATAAAGATCTGGGGATTGGTTTTGCAATGGGAACTATGCCTGGTCAAACCAGAGACAGGACACCTGCCCTCTCTGCAAGGACCAGGCTGGGCTGGGGAGGCAGAGCGGGGCCAGCTCAAGGGCTGAATCAAAGATGAAGGTGTCTTTGGGTGCTTTGCTTGGGATTAGTACTAAGGGATGAGAGGACAAGCAGAGGTAAATGAGGTAAAATGAGAAACAAGGGCTATCAGCTCATGAATGCCAAGACCTTATTTCTGCTCACATTGCTGACTCAGACTGAAGGGTCAATGCCACACTCAAGCTCAGACTATCTGCTGTAGAGAGGTTTCCTCCCCAAAGCAGTGAAAGGCATGAGCTGGGCCAAAGCTCTCTTCACCCCAGCTGGACACACCTTATCCGTAGGTGGTCACGCCAGAGTTGTGTTGGTGAATGGGAAGAAGAGAATTAGAGCTGTTACTAGTAGCTACAGAAACTAATGCTATTTTTGTCTTTTTATGGAAGGAGTAAAATATTACTATAATCTCCACCCTCCCAGCCTAGTTAATTGCCTCTTTGCTATTATAATTCCCATTCCCAGATAAATTTAGCTTTTTCTAAAACCTTTGATCTTTTCTTTGTGTTTTAAATTCAAGCTGGAATGCAGTGATAAGGCACTACATATATATATTTAATCTACACACACACAAATATAGTTATATATAGTCCCTGCCACAAATAACACTCCTCTGACTGCCGTCACAAAGCCCTTGCTAAAAAAGCTACTCACCCAAGCTGGCTTGTTTTCCTACATCATGTCCCCCAGGGAAGGGCTGCTGGCAGCAGCAGGTCTGTGTCCAGATAAAGATGCTGGAAAGGTCTGCAGCATTTTCCCTTCTCCACTTCTTGTCTCTTTCCCTCACTTTTCTGATGGGGTGGGAATAAATCATTGCCAAACTTCAGATCCACCAACTCCTGTCATTGAAACAACAGCCAACTTTGCTGAAGTGGCTGGAAGTACACCACTCTATAGTCCATGGTGGTGTGCTACCATGACAGTAGGAGTGGCCCTTGATTTATAAAAGGGGCATCTCAAAGCAAGTGCTTGCGAGGGGATTCAGCACTAACTGTTGGGCTAGCTTTAGAGTCACTGCTTTCCCTGATGAAAAGGGCTTTCGTAACATGCGTGTGGCTGTAATTTAACCAGCAACCTCTGGAGTTTTATGAGAGAACTAAGCAGCAAATTCACATCTCTCCATTTTCTAGAGTGTCACTCATGACTCTAAAAATCAGTTCACTTTATAATGGTGAGGCCTGTCTGCTGCACTGCTCCTTACTCTGGCCCAGAACCTCTGCAACCAAATGAAAGGCTAGACTGAATAACAGCCCCTGCGGATAAAGTTAACAGGTGTAGAAGGCTGTTTGTTTAGGGCTTTTTGTTTTGTAAACCTAATCCTTTTATAGGACTTTTTTTTTTTTTCCTATTAAACCATAATATTTTTGAGGCTACATCCTATTTTGCTATTGGCACAGCCTCCCTGCCTGCTTGTGTTGCCTACCCCTATCTCCATATTGCTAACAAAATCATTCCAGGAGGCCTACTTGTTTCTATTCACAAGTGCCAGTATCATCCTGGAAAATTCTTATTGATCCACAGCTCAGGTGACACAGCAACACCAACCTCTGCATGACCTGGAGAGAGCTCCGCCCCCTCAGATCCACTTCTGACACTGGTGTTCACATTGAATCACTGGGGAATTTTCACCCATGAGTGAAAAAAAGGATGTTTGCTGCAGCTGTCGACTGTGATGCAGAGGGCTGAGATTGACTGACTCTGTTCACTGAGCAGCCATCTCTGGTCACTGCAGAGCTGGATGGCTGAGCTCCCAGCTGCATCTCAGGCTCTTGCAAGAAGCAGAGTTTGGCTGTGGAGTCAAAAAACTGAGGTAGACTCTGCCACTCCTGAACTTGGTTTAATTTCATCTTAATTGTCTAGGGACTTTGTGCTGAGTCCAGATAGCCTAAGGAGGAAAAACTGAAAAGATTTGAGGACTTTGGACCACAGAATAGTGAAAAGATGGTGTAAAAAGGCTGCTGTAGAACAAGATAAACTTGTGCATCTGCTGGTGATTGGACAAGAAACAATGGCCTTAACTTGCAGTAAAACAGATTGAGATTAGGTTTTAGGGGAAGCTTTCCAACAATAAGACTAGAAAATTATCCGTTGGGGAGGCTGTGGCATCCCCGTCTTAACAGCTATCAGGAGAGGGGAAAGTAGAGATGACTCTGAGGACAGAGCGGTAGGGGAAGGGTTGCCTCTGTAACTCAATTCCTTAGGTTCAGATTCTTGTCATATAGTAGCACTCTCCACTGGAGTTTTTCTCACTCATTGGCAAGTCAGATGTGACAAGTCTCTACTCCTTTTACAGTGCCAGAAAGAAGAGTAAGACATACAAATTCACCCCTTTGTAGCCCACAAGGCCCAAAAGACCACTGTAACCATCTCACTGCTCATCACTATGGCTTGCAATTGAAAATTCAGCCTCTCCTTAAAGGCACTATGTGCTATCATCTTCAGCTGAATTAAATCCTGAGTCCCCTGCCCCACATTCATCTGCTCCTGAAATCAAACACTGTTCTTTAAAAGCCTTTCTGCCTTTTGCTGCTAATTAAAATATTGGATGCACTCTGGCTTGCTTTTTGAAGAGGTCTGGACAGCATTGCAGGCAGTTCAGACAAACAACCAACCAAACAAACAGAATCCATTAGGAACTGCCACTGCTGACTGTCGCCCTTTCGCATACATCACATTGAAAAGGTTAATGCTTCCCAAAAGGAGTGGAAGGGATGGGCGGAGGGGAAGGGCAGGAGGGATCCAATCCTGCGAGGACCAGATGTCAAAGATGCTCAATACTGCGCAGAATGGGCTCCCCCATGAGTAAGGCAATTGCCCATCCCTTGGCAAAGCTTCCCTTTGAGGGATCTATAATTTATTAGGGAAGGTGGAGTGCTGAATAAATTGTGCATAGAGATGAAGCAGTGATGATCGCTAACTCAAATCCCTAGGAGCTTGGCATTTTCAATCTTTAGCTCCCATTTGTGTCCCCCTGGTCCCTACTAAGTGAGCAAGCCAAAGAGCTGAATATCGACAAAACATAATGAGCTCATTGAGATCTAAGCATTGCAATTAGCAGGGTGGAATGGAGCAGAGGGGCTGGGAGGCAGACTGTAATTATTTATAATGTTGATAATCACTTGCATGTAGTTAAAAATATAAATACATCCCAATGCTTGATGGTATTAACTACCCTTCAATTAGCTCTGTGCCCAATAAGTAAGCGATACCCACGTACTTACAGGAGAAAGGCTAAAGGCCTCTGTCTTGCGGCTGCAATCAGCAGGTACTATGAACTGTTGGGGTATGTGAGTGGGTGGAAGAAAAGTATTTAAAGGAGACACCATCATGATAGCTCCCATCACTAGCTAATATTGCTAATGGAGTTGTGGGGAAGGATAGCTCAAACAAGTGGCTCATGCTCACATAGTGGTGGATCACGCTCTGCCATCTTCTTTCATAAATTTAATTAATCCTATCTCTTGGATATCTCCACAGGTTCTCACACACATGACCAGAATTTGATTAAGTCAAGGGATACCAGTACAGAGTCCCACTGGAGATGAGGAACCCTTTGCCGCATGACAGGGTGCTATCTCTATGCTTTAGTCACGAAAGTAACCATGGCATATTACAGTGCTGCTTGAACTATCATTAGAAGCACTGAAACTACAGCGTCATGTGTCTCTGCACAACTCACCTCATGCTGTTTCTACTGTGCCTAAGCCAGCTTGCTTAAAAATAGCTCGAGAACCTCTGTACTACAGATATTTCCCTGCTCCTGAAGATTTTAACCAAAGCAACTCTTCCACAAAGTTATCCAGTTTGGGCGATTTCAGAGATGGACAATCAAATCACTTTCCTTTCTTGTAATATCCCATCTCTTTGTGGACATCGAATCAAAATGTCTCTATTATAAAAACATAACAGATGATATTAAAGAGTTGGTCCAAATACAGTCATGTTTTACCAGCCAGAGGGAAGGGAGAACAAGCAGTGGAAAGCAGCTACTCTGAGTGTAGGCAAGCTCTCAGGGAAGATTACATATTTGAGAATTGATCTGAAGATCAAAGGCACACCTTCACCTGAACAGTAAGCAGACCTGACCCTTATCTCCACAGTGCATTCCACTGGCATAAAACTAAAGCATAAGTCAAGTTTTAATGGAAAAACAGGTAAGAGTGAAACGACAAGGGAGAGGGATTACTGCACATCAAAAAGAAAGACATTTTGGTGTGGGGGAGTAGATAAAACCCCAATCCGCCTGTACCACTGATTTCCTTCCAGGTGAAGGGAGAATTTAACACATTAAATCTTAAACTTGGGCCCTTCTCAGTGCAAAGGTACAGAAAGGGCAGCAGTGGAGAAATGGTCACCAGAACTTAGTGAGCTTAAGGAAAACGCAGAAGAAAAAAAGAAAGAAAGAAAAAAGGTAGGGAGAACAGAAGCAGACTGTATTGCAGTTGAAAAAGCTCTGAGAAAATACAGGCAGTGTTCAGTGAAACTGAAAGGGAAAAAAGCAAAACCAGAGTAAATGGAAATTGTTCAAAGATAATTGAATGTATGTCCAAGCGCTTGCGTTTGCCAGCTAGCAATAAATACAGTGCCTGCGAGAGCAAGCCAGTATGGGCAAAGGGAGGAACTGCAAAAAGCAATCAAGAGGAAGCAAGAAGCATATGCAAGCGGGGCTGCAGTGCTGTAGGCTATAGGAACAGGAGACGAGGGACGACAGGTTAGAGAATGAAGCTGTGAGGCTGGAAATGAGGCAGAACTATATATCTTGAACTGCATTCAAATAGGGCCCTTAGGCCTACCTCAGATGTGCTGGAAACCTGAAGGAAAG
The DNA here is from genome assembly GCA_013400335.1 of Eurystomus gularis. NCBI lineage: Eukaryota > Metazoa > Chordata > Aves > Coraciiformes > Coraciidae > Eurystomus > Eurystomus gularis. Next base: position 114,147 of record VZZY01015119.1, on the reverse strand, counting down.
GCAGCTGGACCACACTGTAAGGGCCCGGCAGCGTTTGGGAGAGTTGATGTGTTTGGGAGTGTGTTCTGGTAGAATGACTGTTCAGTTCAGTAAGAAGGTATGGGAAACTGGTCCTTGTTCCGTGTATGACTTTGCAGGGAGTGAAGCAGCTAACAGAGAAATATATCTGGGCTATTCTAGCAGACAGAGCAGAAAGGACAGGGAAATTCTGTCCTGTTTAGAAAAACCCCACAGGGAGCAGGAATAAAGGATTCTTTCACCAGGAATACCAAACTAGGTCAGACCAAACCTAACCTGCTCCAAGAGCCTGTCTTTGTCACCAGCCAGCGTTCAAAGGAAGAATATAACAGGTACTCCAAGTGAAGAGATCCTTCTCCTGGTAAGAGGAGCAATATTGTTAACCCAGCAAGATGCTGTTCCTGACCTGAGTAGATCAGCTAACTGCCCCAATTAACTTGCACATGGGACTAGACAACTGTGGCTCAAGCCATTTTCAGGACCAATTTCCCTTCTCTGTTGCTGGGAAAGCGTACTGAGAACCAAAGGGAATGCCACACAGACAAATATTCAAGTACCGAGCCAGGAATCAAGATTTCCTGCAGCACATTCTTTTAACTGGTGTTCTCAAATGAAAAAAATAATGTAGAAATTATGAGGCATAAAGAGCTGGTCACAACAACAAGTAGAACAATACCTGCCAATAGTTAAACCTTTCAAAGGTTGTGAGGCTCCTCCATTTGTAGATTAAAACGTAAGTGCAAAAGGGCATGTGATATTTGCAACCGCACCAAGGAAATGCAGCAGTAGGAACAAGAAAAGGAACCGTTTCCTCCCTTGGTCCATAAGAACACACTTGTCCTTGATAAGGCTGAATCATGCATAAGAGGAGACAGCTTAGACACATTGTCTGGTGAGAAGACCAAGGAGGGCATAGCATAAAAAATATTTCCACAACTATTTTCTAGGAGAAAATGGTTTTGCTCCAGCTAAATTTCTTCTTGCTGTACATTGCCTTTCTCACAGTTTGCAAGAAAAAAGTGTTCTGCTCGCTCATCCCTCACAAGCACAAAGTGATGCCTCACCCCCATTCAGCCAAGACAGGCACAAGGAACAAACCCATGGGAAAGAGGAGTCCACTTGAAGTAGATCACCTGTCAAAACGTAGCTCCTTCAACAACCACCCAAGAATTGCTTGGAAAAGTAATTTTGAGCTGATTTAGCTGAGAAAATGTAGGCCTGTTTGCAGATCTTCTGTCAGGCAGAAGAGTTTGCCAGACTGATCAGAGAAAGCAAAAGCTGTCAGAGGAGCCACAGTGTGTCCTGTTGCTGAAAGGGCACAAGAGCTGAGACTTGGCCTTTATTTAGGCCCTACTGAGCGTGTCAACCTGCACTTTCTTGCTTTTCCAGAAACACTTGAACTGATTGCAACTTTGGGGGAGGATTTTTGTTTATTTTATTTTTAATATCAAAACAGTTACATGTGGCTTCTGTTTTCCAAAGTGGGCCTTTTCAGAAAAGAACTTGTTAGTAACAACTGCTATTTAAAATATGGAGACAAAATAAAAATAGGTCCTTTCCAGTCTTGTAACATGGAAACAACCTCAGTATTTCAATGCTTTCATTGCTAGAATTTTTTCTCTTAGGCAAACAGATCAACTCTAATTAGTTCCAACTAAAGCATCTATTTTAGCAACACTTGATCTACAAGCCAGGGAAAACAACAGAGAGACTCCTACTTATTTCAGTATGCTTTGGAGAAGTTTCCTGTTGGATTAAACAGTAAATCTAGTCAAAAACCTAGAGAACAAGGGTGAATCAGGCTCCCTCAAAAGAAGTGAAGAGATTCTGATAAGCAAAATCAAGGTGAAAAGCTCTCTAGATCGACACCATTTCACATGCTTGTGACTCTTGCAGTAACCTGATGTACGTTAGATCAGTTTATGACAGAAGGCGCCAACTCAGTGGAGGCCACAGTGGCTCCACAGCCTGCTATTCCCATCCTGAGAGCCCGATTCATTTATTGTGCTGTGCTTTCATGCACGCTAAAATCCCCTTTATTCTCTGTGCTGCTGTTGCCTTTGATTGTACAGAAGGGATTTCTAAATGCTTATTTACTACTATCCTGTTATAATTCCTGTCTTGGAGGAAAGACAGACCAGTTCATTTTGAAGCAGCATGTTCATCTTTTTGACGGCTAGCATAGACTAGGGCATCAATAAATTAAGGGTCCTAGGGATTAATTGATTGCAATAAGGTTGGTTAACTTTATGACTAAATGGGAACTAATCTGCTAGCAGACAGACTAGAGCTGGGTTATATTTGTACTCAGTGAGTTTGGGCTGTGAAAATGAAAAATTGATGATGATAATAATAATACAAACAGAGACACTGAATGGAAAAGCAAAAAGAAGGTTTTTCTTCCTAAAGAAAATGTACACAGGCTCTGTGAGATCTGAAATGATATCTCCCTCAACCTCTTTTCTTTGTGAAAATCACTACTTCTGAAACAGAAATTCTACTGAAGGAAGGATCCTATTATCAGCAGCAGTCACATTTCACAGCAATGTGATTAACTGCCGGTCACATGGTTCCCTCACTCACCACTTGTAGACAGCTCAATAATTTTAACGAGGAAAGAAGAGCGTCTTTTTCTTTCTTTCTTCCTTCCTTCCTTCCCCTCCCCCTTGCCTTTTTTCTTTCTTTCTTCCCCTCCTCTCTCCCCCTTCAGACTTCCCTTACAAGGCAGGCAGTTGAAGCTGACCCTTAAGGAAAACCCCACAGGGACCTGGATACCACTTATCAAGTCTAAATATGCTGTCCTGGTCCAGGTTGATGTGAAGTGCGGCAGCCACATCTCAGAAATCTCCCCCTTTCAGAACAAAACCAGTCACCTTGGCCAGGAAATGTACTACCTCCATCACAGTCACACTTCAATCACCAGCCTCTGCCTTGTCTCAGCTCCTGTCCTTGGTTTGGAGTATTTACAGCCCATCTGTCTGTCTCAAACACACTTCTCACTCAAGAGGGAAATTAATCTCTCCTTCTCTCCACTCTCTGCTTTCTCTCTTCTTCCCCCTCCCCCTTCCTCCAACACTTGCAATTTGCCATGAACAGCTTCTCTTTTCTCATCTAAAATTCTCGATGACTTTGAAAATTGACTGCACCCACACACCTGGGCACGGCGAGAGATAATTGATTGCATTTTTATTTCGCCTCTTCCCTAAACTGTTTTCCTTGCTAATGGCCAGTTCTCTGCCTTTTTTTTTTTAAAAAAACCTGACACTCTGTGTGAGGGACTGAGGGAAACGAAGAAATAACCAGCTGCTAAATTTTGTCTCTTCTGCCTCTCTAAGGAATTAAAAGCTCAGTGAGTGATGAGGATCTTGCCTGGAGACGTATCTCACAGGGTCCAGGTGACAGAAAGCTTTGAAGGCAGACTCTCTGGGGCTTTGCAAAGGGTCATGTCCTGTGGCACTGTTAGAAGCAAAGGTCACACAGGCTGCACAGCCAGTAACTAGAGACACCTCCACATTTTTCTGTTTCACCATCAAGACTGAAGTTATTCACTGCTTCTGTACCCCATCTCTGAACAGAGCAGGTTCCCTGTTTTACAGGCAGGGAAACTGAGGCACAGTGGAGAAGGGTGATTTTCATGAAATCTCAGGAGATGGGAGACACCACAACTGGCAGAGCACAGGACTGGGAGTCTTCTTTTATGCCTAGATTGTCCAGCTTGGTATCAAGTGAGGTCAGAGAAACCAAAATATTCAGATATGGACATTGACCTTGGTTCCTAAAGCCAAATGAAGGCTCTTTAAAAAGACAGCTAGATTTCTCAGGTGAAGTACTGGCTGTAATGACTCTGACTCAGTTTCTCCATGGTAATAGTAATAAGACAATTTGATTGTGAATCTGCCTCTCAACCTCAGGAACTGGTGGCAGCTCTCTTATGCCTTTCAGGCTGAAGGGGTATTACTAGCACATTTGTTCCCAGCAAAACTCTGCTTCTCCTCTCATCCTCTTCATGTGGAAGAGTAAAAGATGCTTAATTTAATCAATGACTCAAAAAAAGAAATAAAAAAGGCCAACCTTCCAAATAACTCACAAGCCAGGGCACAAGAAGCCGGGAGCAAAGGACAAATGCAGGAGAGAGGAACATACCAAAAACCAAAAGTCACTTAATGTGAGGAAACCTATACTAGCTAGAACTGCTCTAACTCATATGGAAATGAGTTAGCTACAGAGGATGTAGTGGAAACTGTGGAGACTGAAATGAGGATGGAGGGATACAGAATGGGTTTCATAGGAGGAGCAAAATGGAACTGGTGAAGCAAAGTCATCTGTTGAACCTAGAAGGCATCTGCTGGTTAGGTGAATTGTATCTACTTGTATCTACCTCCTTGAAGTTTTGCTTCTTAATAAGTAAAAGTTCTTGATGAGTGGTGACTCTTACTGCAGGAATGTGCTGAGGGAAAAGCACAAGTTTCTGGGGTGTGTTGGGGCAATGCATCTGCAACTGAATGCCCAGCAAGATCAATCTGGAGAGAGATGGCAACTCAGGAGAAGCCACTTTTAAAATGGTGCACAGTTATTTGACTCTCAGATTCATACAAACAGATTTTGCATGTCCAGATTGCCTGGAGCAACTGAACACACTCCTGAGCAAACTCATAGTTATATTTTACAAAGCCAGTAAATACTGGGGGAAAAAAAAAAAAGTCATAGTCCATGGATTAAGAAAGATCATGAGCATCTTATAAAGCATTTCTCTTTGAGAGTCTTTGTCTAGCTATGCAAGGAATAGAAATGGGGCTAATGAGGAGAAGGGAGAAGAGGGCTGGATTCAAATCTACAGTACAAACGTGCCTCTAATTCTCATCATATCCATGGCCAGCAGAATCCTGGCACTGAAATCAGCCTTCGGCTTAATTCTATACCTGGGAGCTCAAGATTGTGGAAACACTTGAGAGAATTTGCAGTTATACAAGACTTCGGCAGTGCAAGATGACAGAAACCCTATGAAGCAACTTGATTTTGCCAGATTACTTGTGAAAACCTAAAGATATTTTGGCACTATGCAGTTCAAAATCTATCCTGTGCTTTAGTTTCATTTCAAGTCTATATAGCAAAACTTGATCCAGAAGAAACTTCTCCATCCATGGCTGTAACCTGTCCAGCAAACTATGAGTTTGCACTTACGTGGGCTAAGCCAATTTACCTCAAGTCTCATAAGGACTCTAACATTTTGCTAATCTGTGACAGGAACATCCTTCGCTTCTAACCTTTCCAGCATAGATCAGCTGATTACATACTTCAAATACTGATGTCAGAGATGAGCGAGAGTGGGAACAGTGGGAAATAAGATCTAGCCCCCACCTTCATTTAATTTTTATAACCAAAATATTTCAAAACCCAGTTATGTCCAAAGATATCCTCAAGGCTGGATGAAGGTGTCAGGCAGAAACCGGACCCTTCTTTTCTCTTAGCCCATTGCAGAAAGCAGAAAGGACAGGCTGGTGCTTCCAGGAAGGCAGGATAGGTTCCTAAGGAATGCTTCCTGGGGATACATCTCTGAAGGACTTCAAAGCAAGACTTACCCAGCAATAGCATTTAGAGGTTGGTGGATGATATTTTTAGGAACAGTATAGGTTTGTTTGAACTATTCATCCTCTCTATACAAAACTGTTTCTTCTTCTATTTCAGTAAGTACACAGTTTTATCTCTCCCATTTTATACTCCTAAATGTTTATATAACTTTCACTCAAGGATCACAGGTTTAAGCATAAACAGGTTTGATTCTTTCCTTTCACCTCATCCATTGATTTCTGTAACTGCAAGAATAGACAAGCGTTCCCCAAGGCAAGCTCCTCTCTCATCAGCTTGCAGTGACCTCAGGTGACAACCCTTGGCTTTGCCAAATGTGTGCAAACACAGAATTTGTACAGGGCTGCAGTCCAATTCATTTTTAACATTGCCTTTAAAAGTCAAACCTTCTTATTTATTGTCAGTCCTTCCAACAAAACCAACAATAACCATTTCTGGTGTGCTGACTTGCCACAACCTGCCCAGCTTTCCTCAGCTATCCCCAAAATGATGAAAAACCATTTCCAGAGCTGGTGGCTGTCAACAAGAGCTAACTTTTACTAGCCCTACACAGCTCTATTCTCAGAGGTGTCTGATGGCCAGCATTTGGCAATTTCTCTATTTGATAACTGGAGATCAACCTCCCCTTTTCTGAGTGCTCCATTAATAGGCACTCCTGAGCAAAAGGACGAAGAGATCCAAGTCCTAGCCCAGTGGGAAGCCTTCCTCTGTGTCCAGCAAGCCTTGAATCAGGCTTCTAACCAGGTAGTAATTACTTGAGAAGAAACAGATGTTGTAATCTTTGGAGCTAGCACAGGGCAGAGAATCATTCACAAGTGTTAACCCTGGTGCTGGTCTGCCAGCAGCTCAGCTTCCTTCCTGCCTTACAGTATTATTTTTGGGGTCAGCTGCCTCCAGCTGAAGTTCTGTGTATGACCTTCTGCACCCCTGTGGGAAAGGAAAAATCTGAAATTTGAAACCCAAAAGATGCAATCTCCAATGGGCCATATGCCTCTGACTCTCTCAGCAAGGGTTTATATCTTTGCTGTCAGGCTGGTTTTTTTTTTTTTCACTTTTTAGAAATACATTTCATACAAGAGGGGAAATGTAACAAATAAACCATTTAATTAGCAGGTACTACAGAAAGCAAGAAAAGAGCAATGCTGTAGAGAGTGACTGTATTTTCTCTTCATTTATTTCACAGGGACAGAAGTGTTACTGACAGAAAAAGAAGTAATAGAAGTAAAAGAAAAAAATCCAACAAAAGGACTTAACATTATCTCTTTATAGGCAGCCTGTAAAATGAGCAAGGCCCTACTTGGCCCAGACAGTATTTGATCTGCACTACAACCATCCTCTTTGGGATGTCATATAAATGCAATTGATCCTTCCACTGAAGCCCAGGAGACTTACAGTGGCCACGCCCAGTCTCACTAATGAACGTCCCCATATGGCAGCAGGAAAAACACACTTTTGGAGAATTAGTTTATACATCATGTACATAGATGATTTTTAAAATATTTCTCTTTCCTTAACTGGAGTCCACATGAACCAACATTTTAATCTCTACAGATATTCCAAGGCTTCAGTTCCACTAAGTGATCTGACCTTGGTTAGAACCATGATGGAGTCACTGCCATGACTCCACTCAGCACAGACATACCTAAGGACCACCAGCGCTAAACTTGTGGCCCACCCAATGCTGCTCTGCAGGGTCCTGAACAGACAGAAACCACAGCTTACCCGAGCTGTATGTGACCTGAATATGGTTTGATGCCAGGAGAGAACTATGAAATCCAGAAAGATTTCACTGGTTCCCTGTCCAAAAAGGTTTACCACTCTCACAATTGTCACAAAGGAAAAAAAAAACACCAACAAAAAAACCACTTTAAAAAAATGTGAAATTCAATCCAGAGAAGGATTCAAATAGATCCTACTACTTCACAAAGCCATAGGAGGTACAAAGCCTGCCTGGGAAGAGGAGTGAACATGAGAGTACCCAGTGTAGCTTAAAATGAGTGCTGCTTCTGCAGGCTTTGTCTTCTGGGGCAGGTGAGATCTGAGTGAGCTACTCTGCATGGAGCACTGCAGCCACCATGCCATCAGTTAGTCTCTAAACCTGCCAGACCTAACAGAAAAACAATATGTAATTACTGTGTTTGCAAATGCGGGGATGCTGGGAATCTTGTGTAAATAAGAGGTATCCTTAGCTACAGAGAAGTGAATTTAATGACATTTAGTAGGAAAATCTACAAGTAAAGCGTGAGGGAAATGTCAATTCTCCTCTAAATGAGAAGAATCAGACTGAATATTCAAAGAGGAGGAAACCATTGAGAAAGCATGTGAGAGGGAAAAGACAGCAGTTATTTAAAGTAGAGGTACTGTCAGTATCTGAGGCTGCAGGAGGCTTTCAATGAAAAAGAAGGAAAGGAAGATCCCAAAGGCCATCTTACAGACCTGCACAGGATTCCCTTCCAGATGACCAACACCAAAAATGAAGGGAGAGGAGATGCTAGAGCTCCTGCATGCTCACTTGCATCCAGAGAGACAAACTCAAAGCTAACTTTCTACAAAATACCAGAGAGGCTGGCAGGTGAAGATGGTCTGTCTCCATTTTAAGTCTGTGATGGCCAGAAGCTGATAAACATGTCTTATCTGTTGTGTCACAGGCTTTCATATGGACTGGGCCTAGGTTTTAGAAGGGGCAAGAAGGTCAGGTTGACACCTGGAAAATGCTGGAGAAGGTCAGCTTGGCGCAGATAACCATTTAGAAAAGCACATCCACTGTGTGCATCATGCAGCTGAAGGGAATGTGGTGGTCTTAGGTCCATTTGCCAATGGAAGTGTGCCCACAAGACAAAACCTGCTGCCAGAGTTGGCACCCTTGTTGCATATTTGCACAGAGAACAAGTCATTCAGTGGGTTATTGAGAGGTTTTTACTTTTCACCTCTAAATCTGGTCCCTCCAGATGAGGGCTAAGAAACAGTGGCATGGGTAAGCTCTCCTGTGGATACATATTTTTGGGCTGTTAATTCAACACTAAATTCACACACATGCACAACATTCTTATCAGAAGATATAAAAGCAATTCCTTGTATATGTCACACCATTCACAGTATCTCACAGCCACTCTCTGGAGCTTTCAAATATAGCACAGTCAGACCTACCGAGACTTAGAGACACTGGGTCACCTTTGAATGCACAGTTACTGGCCTTTCCCTACACCCTGGTGGCCTGACTGGTAATGCATGTTCCGGGGAAGAGTCCAGAAACACAGAAGCTGTCTCACACTGATTATATTTTAGAGCACTGTGCTCTGAAAAAGACAGCCTGCACTCAACAGCTCTCCAGAGCAAGACAAGCTGGAGGCAACCGACAGCACCTGCTTCTTCAGGGAAACCTAGACCTGCCTTCTGGTACTGAGAGAGATCCTTTTGAAACACCCAGCTGCAGTATGGTAAATAGCAGTCTCTTTTGTTATACTACATTCTCATTCAACCTAGGCAAACACTTCTGCCACCGGTAGAAGAAGGAGTTGATGATGCAAATTTCCTGAGCTAGGAATTTAGTCACTTGTGACTGTTGCTCTAATCCTATCTCTTAACCTCAGTCAAAATCCACTCATCTACCTCACTGAAACAAATCAATTCCTTCTTGCTATTTTCTGTAAAGGATATAAATACCACAGAGTTGCAGCACTTGGGTTCTCTCCGTCAATGTTTGCAACCATTTCATGACACAGAGAGTGGACACTGGAACAAAAAAAACTGTGAAGTGAGGCCTTCTGAACTGAAGCCATCAGTGTTTGCATGAAGAGCAACAGACGGGAGGGCATTTGAAGTGTACACATTCACACAAGTGCATTTCAGTGAGCGTCAAGCATGTAACGCACATCCACAAGGTTTTTCATACATACACACAACGCAGCACGTGCCTCACTGGCTTGGCTGAGCGTACCACGGCTGCTGACCAGTGTGATCAAAATGGAATTGACCCATCTGGGCTTGTGTTTACTTGTCTTGCTTCAATCCCACTTGTTGAACAAAGTGCCTGTCAGTTTAGAAACAGTCAGTGCTTACCCTTTTCCAAGCCCCAAATGGAAAGGAGAAAGAAAAAGAAGAGAAATAAAGAAAAAACTCCACAATTTACCTTAATGATACAGTTTGGTTAAGAATTAAGTGTTGATGAAAATTTGAAAGCTAAGCCCACTTTTAAATTCACAGCCCAGCTGCAGCACAGCATGCCAAGGTCAAGCTGGATGGGGCTTTAAGCAACCTGGTCTAGTGGGGGGTGTCCCTGCCCATGGCAGGGAGGTTGGAACTAGATAATCTTTAAGGTCCCTTCTAACCCAAACCATTCTATGGTTATACGCAGAAAGTGCGGTCGTCTGTCTCATTTGCTAAAACACCTCTTTCCTAGCATGGTGATGACTATACTCTTCTGCAATTCAGTTTAATTGAAATTCTATGCCTGTTAAATTCTGAGTCCTGTATCGATCAACATATGTCAACTGTGGAAAATTGTACTAAATTGTGTTGTTTTACTGTGCAGCAGTCAACTGTCCATTGGTGTCTGAAGTTAGTTTATTTCACCTACTCAAAATTGGACCTGGACTGATATTACATCTAGAATTGGATTTTCTGTTCTTGATTTTTAATAACTAGGATTTGTACCATGCTCAGAGAGATAAACAGAACCAGCAATTTGGGCTGTGAATCCATCAACTCTTATGCATGAAGCAGAGCCTTGCCTGGTTAGGAGCTGCATGAGAAGCCTCCCAGGACCACTCAGCTGTTGTATGAGATGGTGCTGGAGTTTTGACAAGCAGCTCTCTCCCATCTCTGCCTGTCCTTAACTGATGCCATTACAAAGGGTACATGGCACTTATATATGCATCTGACCGTATTTTTCACAACAATATTTTCCAAGCCTTCTTTTCCTGTTCTGAATGATCCCCTGGGGCTTTCTGCAAGAATCATGATGCTGAAATGTCGCATCCTGAGCACTGGAACATGTGATGATTTAATCCAGGCAAAAATCCCCCAAATATAAAACAGAAACAGAAGGATAAAATTATGTCAGTGTATATATACAGAAAGCAGATAAAACAATAGAGAGACCCAAATGTGCTTGCTGGTTACTACACCAGAACGACTTTTAAACAAACTGTGTTACATGGGATCAGTGTTTGGGGCTTTTGGCACATCAGTGACACTAGTCTTCAGGAACCATAACTCAATATCTAACACTCCAGAAAATGTAAAGAGGTTAAAGATCACATTTGAGAGACTTTAAAACTTTTAAGGGGTAAATTTTCCATGAAAGCAGTTCTCTTTGTGGGGGCTCACAGGTTACTTGTAGAAGAGGCAAATACAAATACCTTTTCCTCTGCAACCTAGCGCTAAGGATGCTTCCGTGCATTTCTGAAAGGAAAGTGAATTGAAGGCATTGAATAATTACAAACAAACTTCAGGATCTAGAGACTGTTGTATGAATATTTTCTCCTTTGGATTTCTTTCAGCTGGAAGTAACTAGTAAAGTTATTTTTTATTTTTCTCCCTTCAGTAACAGGGTAAAAAAATCTTCCTGCAAAATAAGAGAACAAGAAGTTCTCCATTCTTTACACCTCTGTTTGGATTTGCCAACAGACCAACCAAAAAAGCTGGCAATGGTGAAAGAGAAAAGTGCAAAGAAGAATTGGCTAGACAAGAGAAACAGAGCATGAGGGGAGTCAGTTTTACCTCTCTGTTGTTGGACAGAATCTGGCTGTAGTTGTCTTTTCCATTTGTTAGCCAATGTAAAGCCAGTTAAGTGTCCCACATTGGTTCTTCCTGGACAACAAGATGACATATTTCAGCATGGAGGACCTTTGATCAATTTTACCCATTTGCTTTTGAGGAAGGGTTATAGGAACAGACTGAGCAGTGTTATCCATGACAAGATTGGAACGAACACTGAGATGCACAGCTCTTTTATCAGATAGCTAACCCTCCAGCTGGGTGTGGGTGGGACATCCAAGGAAGTAAATTGCCTGTCACAGACCTTCTCTGAGTCACACTAGTGATCATATGGCTGCTGGGCCTATATCTGCAGTCTAGCAGAGGAGTTGGAGATTGAATGGACCTGATAAAATGAAATTCAAACACAGAGGGTTCTAGGAAAGGACCATCTGAAATTATTGAGCTTCTCTATTTGCCCTACGTTGCTCTGACAGCTCCTGATAGATGGGTGTCCCCTTTGTTCTGAAAGCAGCAAAGGGGATCCCTGACCCTCCAATCCCAAAGCTTAAAAGCACACCTTGCTATCACACTCTTTGTACTTAATTAATGTCTCAGACAAATCACAGAATCACGTAATCATTCTGGTTGGAAGAGACCTTCAAAAATCATCAATTCCAACCGTTAACCCAGCACTGCCAAGTCACCGCTAAACCATGTCCCTCAGCACCACATCTACACATCTTTTAAATACCTCCAGGGATGGTGACTCCACTGCTTCACTGGGTAGCCTGTTCCAGGGCTTTACAGCCCTTTTGGTGAAGACATTTTTCCTAATATCCCACCTAACCCTCCTCATGTGCAACTTGAGGCCTCTCACTTTTCATCTCAATAAATAGGCAGTACTTGGCCTTGTGGAACCTCGTGCCATTGGCCTCAGCCCATTGATCCAGCCTGTCAAGATCCCTCTGTAAGTCCTCCATATCTTCAAGCAGATCAACACACCCACCTAACTTGGTATTGTCTGCAAACTTGCTGAGTGTGTTCTTGATCCCTTTGCCGCAGCTTAAGCCCATTGCTCCTACTCTTAACCTTGGCCATGGAGAACAGATTATTCCCCTCCTCTTTGTAGTCATGTAGGTATTTAAAGACCAGAACATGTTCTTCCTCTATCCAACTTGTTCCTGTGCTAAACAACCCTGAATTCTTTTGACCTTTTCTCTCAAATCCTGTTTTCCAGGTCTCCAGTTGTTTCTGCAGCTCTTCTCCTCCTGACCCATATTTTTGTGAAAAAACACACCCAGAACTAGCCACAGTGCTTGGACTGTGACCTAACTAATGCTGAGAAAAGCAGAAGGGTCATTCCAGTACCTGTTTCTAAGGGAGAATCCTGGTTTCCCCTTACATCAGAATTTGTGTCATGCTGGTGATCCACAGTTCTCAAACCCTTTTCACAACTAATTTGCCTCCTGCCTCAATCTGTACAGCTGATCCTTCCTGCCTATGTATAAATTCCTGCCTTTGCTTTCACTGAATTGCATCCCCCTTCCCTTTCATTTTTTTTCAGAACATTTCTCCAATTTGTTTGATCTTCTCAAGTGGAAGCTCTTGCACTGAGCAGTCTCTACAAATACATGGCGCAGTTTAAATTCCCCAGTGTTAAAAATATATGCTTGACTGTAAAACACTCTACTTTTTATATGGAAATAGCAGCTCACTGGGACAAAAGTGGTATTGCATTGTATAGCATGCTGAAGCAATCTGGGAAAAAGAAAAACTAATACATACCAAAAATATATATACGAAGTAAATAAATAAATAAAGCCAATGGGATTGGCTTTTGATATGGGAACATATCAAAAACTTCCTATGCAGAGACACTTACTTTCCATCCAAAAATAGTTTCTTATCTGCTTTTATCTCCATGCTATATGCACACTGTACATCTCAGGGGACTGACTGGTTGATACGTTATTGATTCGGGGGGGAGGGGGACATACAGAACTGACACGTACTTCTTTAGCAAGTAGCACAACTATTCACTCAACATCCATTGGCCTCAAAAAAGCAATTCTGTCCTCTTTTCCCTGTTTTCTCATTTTGTTTTCAACCACCAATGACAGATACCTTCAGCTTTCTTCTCTTTCATGCTGCATAGGGGAAGAAGCAGTAACTAATTCTAATCACAGGGAAGGAAAGCACAACTGTAGAGCATGTCCAATGGAAAAGTATGGTTAGAAACTCCCCACTCACACTTCTGTCTGTCTGCATCTATAACGTACAAAGAACTGTGAATCCAAAAGGGAGAGGAAATGCACCTCTCGCTCAATATTTGCTGCTTATGGTAGACCAGGAGTAAAATAGAGAAAAATTAAAGCTCTGTTTAATGCATGAATAAACATCTCAGAGTGAATGTACATGTGAAATGGACAGCAGAATCCTGGGAATGCATCTTCTGTCAGACTGGGACAGACTGGTAGACCCCTTAAGGGCAATACCCACTTTCTGATACTACTCAGTTTTCTGTGATACTTCTGCATGATACATCTGTGGTTTGACAGTATGTGTAGGCAGAGACCCAGTGATACTATGCTTTAGTGTGGGTTAAGGACAACCACTTCAGGGCTATTTAAAATGTAAGTATTTGCAAAGTGATGCTCATTCAAGAAATACCATCTTTTCTTCAGCTTCTTCCAGACTTCCTTCTACAAGGGAGTTTAAGCTTTGTGAGTTTAAAATTCTTTTATCAGCCACTGAATCCACCCCCCTACACACACGGCTTGCCCCGGGTGAAGACAAATCAGGAAAATTTTAGGCACCTGTGCCCGAAGCAATTGCCTCATACATCAAGTACCCCAATACTGTTGGACACCTCTTAGCAAACTGCTGCTTTTGCCTTGCCAGATGGCTCACCTGCATCACTCCACAAGATCCATCAGGTCAAGCCTTGCCTGTCTTTCAGGCCATGTTTGACTGCAAGCTTTGTGTGTTAAACACCACCCTCAAAACTACCTTCTCAAAGTAATGACGTATCCAGCACTTTTTTCTTTTAAGATATCCATTGAAATATTTTTCTAAATAATATCCCTCTTGACTGAGGTTCACAGCTTAGTATCTGTGGCAAAATATTTCATGGATACTAAGTCCTCTTTATTCATCAATTTTCACCTGTTTTATGCATCTTATGGGAAAGTATGGAGAAGTGGATTTGCCAGCTTCACCTCTGCCAGCAATCAAGTGAAATCTTTTATTTTTGTGAGCTGAGTGAGCTAAGGGGAAGAGAAAACAGTTACGACTACTTTCAAAACACCTCTGATGAAAGCGTGCTCAGCAAGAACCTTCTCTGGCGCATTTGATTCTTGCAAATTTCAATTTGGACTCTGTTGGAGAAGCACTCTGCATTACAGAAACATGGAGCATAACTTTGTCTTCTCTCAGTCCAGGTGGCAAACCAAATCCAATTCTTTTCCTAAGCACTGACACTACACTGTGCAACCATTTCCCACTCGCAGGGTTCCCCTGCAGCAGCCAGGCTGCTTTTGGAGTGAATAAGTGGTGCCAATCCTTCAATAAAAGGGGTAACAATAAGGAAATGGTAGACATGCTTGGACAGAAAGACTGCATAACAAAGTGCTTGACTTCACTCAAGGGTGATATCTGCACAGACACAGGAGGAGGGAGTCAGGTGTAACAGCAGCACTGAATTTTAGTGACTGAATAAAAAAGATGCTAAGAAATAGGAGGCCTTTGATGGACAAACCTGAGCTGCTCATCTTGGTGTCCAGGTCCTGGTGTTTAACCCCTTTGCTAGTGTTAGGTCAAAACATTATCTCATTTCTAGAATAGTGACAGATGTGCCACTAAAGAAGCATGGTTTACTCTTGGAGCAAAAGAGACACTGAATTCTTTTAAGAAGTGCCAAAGGTAGAACAGTACCTAATTAACTATTTTAGAAAAACAGCTAAATGAAAATAAGCAAGAGAAAAAGAAAATAAAATATTTTTCTGATATAATTAAACTGGTAGATGTCTCTCAACACAGAATTTGCGAGTGTCTTCATTTAGATACCACTATCTTTGGGCCTAAAGCAAGTCTCTCAATAGCTTGACAACAGAGTTTTATGGGATTTGGTACAGGGATTTAGACATGTTTTTCTTTTAATTAGCGAGGCCTCTAAATTTCACAGCATGCTCTGGAATTCCATACCTACATTACATTTTATACCTCTTTTTCCTCCAATAAAAACATATGAACTGGAATCATCTTACAAAACAGTACTATTTCCTTTCTCAAAGGATCCAAAATGTTCTAGCCCTTTACTCACCACTAACAAGGAGCTAACTCTGCATTAAAATATGAGTAACTGCTTAACAGAATACAGTAACACTAAAAAAACCTTTAAGACAAGAACAAAGGGCAACAAGTCTGCATGAGAAGGTGAGAGAGATAAAAGATCATTACATCTGCATCACAGTTTGGCTAAAATAGCTGCTAGAACATCAAACAGTAATGTCAGGGTTTAGTGTTATATATCATATAATCCAAGGGCATATGGATTTTAAGAAAACAGAAGCACTATATTATTACTGTGTTCTCTGAGCCAGTGGAAGACAGTTACTCCAGCAAGCATAGACTTAATTCTGTGTGTTCAGAACTGCTTAATGGAGGAGTCTGGAGAAGTGAACTTAACATTTTGGATTCATGGAAACCACTAAAAAAGCAGCCTGTCTCACTTTTAGGTGGGTACAAGTGGACTCTTCTTTGCTGTTTATGGTCACTCTTACTTCTGGTTTCTGCTAGAACACAGAATTAAAAAAGCAACAAAAAGATGCTATGCAGGTATTTTGAACCCAACAAAACATTTGGTTTACTCTTGGGGTATACAAAGTCAATGGTCCTTGGAGCAATTTTGGCTGGTATTTACTTCTGCTGCTTATTGCAGGCACTTGGGGAAACACTTGTGCTGTATCAGGAGCTTTAGCATCTTACTGCACAGAAGCTGAAAACTTCTGTCCCCACCTCTCTTAACATATCAGTGGAAGGACAGAGACGGGAAAAGAACCTAGCAAATACAGTGTGTTGACTAGCTAGTGACGTGCATAAAAGGAATGAGGGTAGATGCCATTTCAGGTATTTCATTATACTCAAATTTTCACTCAACCTGATTGTAACCAGCCATTTTCAGAGAAGCTTCAGAAGCAGGGACTTTTTTTTTATTAGTGTGAGAGCAACTTATTGCAGTGTTGATTTACACTAAGAAGCGAGTGGGATAATTTGAGGCCAACTGGAAGCTTTACCATTTAATAAGCAACGGACGAATGCAACTCATCACTGTATGGTATCCTGTGAAAATAGTACTTGCTATCTTGGTTTCCACAGAAGAGCTGATGGTTTTGTAAAAAATGTGTTGTGTTCCTGCAGGTGAGAGAAGCCCAGATGATATGAAAAACATTGATTAATCAGGTAAGCATCCCCAAAATATATCTATTTAATCTAAACATGCATACAATTATATGTGAGTACTGTCTGATGGGCCTAGAGATGCATTTGTTCTTGTGTCAAGCCTTTCACTCTTAAAAACCTCATGAAAAGAATAGGCAACAATAGGGCCAGAGGTCAACAAATCTCTTACACTCACACAAGGTTTCAGGTTCTGCCTGAGTTATGAGTTCTCCTAGTCGGTACTAGAAGAACTACCAAAGGAGGTTTTATTTTTCAGTTCTTCTATCACTAATTGAATTACTACATTGAGCTAGCTGAAATGCACGCCAACAAATTCAAGGGGTCACTTTGTTCTCAATTGCAAGTTTCAGGTTATTTTTGCTAGCTTACTAGGATTTTGTCCTTTTTTTTTTTTTATAATGTCTGGGGTGAATGCATTCCTGAGTACTGCAGCTGAGATTTCAAATTCCAGACCATGGCTGGGAGGAAGTGGCACTGACTTGGCAGACACAAGAAATAAGTTCTGTTCTCAGTTCTGCAATTTATTTCCTGTCTCCCTTTGCACATGCCTTTTTCTTCTCCCATAATACATTTGTCCATCAAAACTGTACCGCCTTCTCAGCAAGGATGGTCTTTCTCTTAGTCTTTGTATCTGGCATCACTCAGTAGGTCTGCTGTTTCCTCTTGAGTCTTGAGCAGTATTGTAACTCAAGCAATTAAGAACAGCAAAAAGCCTGATTATTCTGCATTTTAAAAGTGTGTAAGGACTAACACTCTGCAGATGGGAGAACAGATACATTATATGACTATTTTGCTTCATTACACAACAAAGTCAACTGTGAGAAGCTCTCTAACAAGCTGGGTGTTGGTAATTTTTTGCCCAGACCACTCAGCAAATACTGATAAATAAGGAGTATGCATTTACGAGGGATTTATTAGCCAAAACTAGGAGCTAACACTGTAGCACAAACCATACAAAGACCAAATGGGCATACTTAGTTTGCTGTCACCAGCAGAGGCATCTTCACTAGTTATAATGGAGACTTGGACTGCAGACTCTGCAGGGCACAGATTTTGCTCTGCGTTCATACAACAGTTAGCACAGTAGGATCCTGGCCCATTATGAGATGTCATGAATGCTAAATTAACAAAAATACATATTTAGCAAGGAGCAAATGATAGATGTTTTGTGGACAGCCAGACTGCCATATTATTTGGATTACAGAGTTCTACTTAGCCCAGGCAGTTCTAAGAAAATACTATAAAGATGCCTGGGATATTTTCAGGAGCTCTCTCATGCAATATTCAATCAACTGAAGTGATTCAAAGCACTGCTAGTATTAGAGAGCATACTTTGCTGTATTCATTTGTGAGCTGTTGCATACAGAAATCTGAGCACACAAGAGATCCAGAATCACAGGTAATATCTGACAGAGGTTTTTATATCTTAGAAATTCAGCCATCAACATCTGCTGAGCCGGGCTCTGTTTTAGATGAGATTTATGGAAAAGCTATTGATTAAACCACAGCTTTAGCCCCGTTTACCACTTATACACACAAACAATTAAATACATTACAGAGCTGAATAGCATTTCAAATTATAGGAGTTTCTGCTTCCAAAAGCACTTAACGTTATCCACAGACATACATATATATGTTTGCACTGTTTAATTGACATTGTTTTCCCAACTCCTTCAAGTCACCTGTAATATCAAGTCAATTAAGTATTATTTTCCCAACCTATTTACTGAGCTACCTAGCAATCAATCCACCTACACACAGAGAGAACAAATGCTCATGGGGGATGGTAGAGCTTAAAAAACTGCTGAAAAACTGTCAGCCTTCTCCAATGGCAGCCAGGCTCGTAGCTTTGCAGGATTACACAGCCTGACATCTTGCAGAAAATAAGTGCATGGGATAAAAGCTCCATATTCTGACTTTGCCATTCCTTCTCTGCAAATCAATACACTCCGGCATAGAATAGCGTTACTATTTTGAGTTATACACATGCTAAATGTGTTTTGGATTACACTAGCATGAATAGATAGATGAGAACACGTTTCTTTTCCATATATAGTCATGAGGTCATCTTTAAAACAGAACCTAGTGCTGGGGCAGGACAGTAGCCTGGGACACTTGGGTAAATAAAGTTTAGTTCCTGTCATTGTCACACACTTCCCAGGTGACCTTGGGCATGTCATGCAGGGCCTGACTTCCAAAGGGGGCTTGTGTACATGGTGAAGATGCAGTAAATCCCAGGTGCTTGGTTTCAGCTGGTCACCCCATCTCAGCTCCTCCACCTTCTCACATCATACACAGCTAACTAAACAGTCATCTCCACAATATAGTAAGTTTTGTTATGTGTGTGTGGCAGTGATGAAGGAAACAGAGGTAAGATATAAAGGAAACAGAGATAAGATATAATCAATTGCTTTCGTGTAAAGCTAGTCCAAATCGGGGTCAGTTAGGCTCACAGGTGGTGTATTTGCAAAGTCTCACTGTGGTCTCTCTCACCAGTAAGCGTGTGAGGTCATGGAGCAGGAGAGCTTGTCCTATCCTCTGCCACATCAGGCTTTGCCATTGCTCTGAAAGGAGCTCCCACTGCAGCTTGACATATGGGACACATCTTACAAGAGGGCATATGATCTCATCGACAAATATCTTTTGTCTGTGTTCTATTCCCTAACCTTGTAATCAAAGCGTTACACCCTTTTTTCCTCCCTTTGTTTGTACTGCATCTCAAACTTTATCCCAGAGCACCAGTAATGTCCCTAGCATGAGAGGGCTCCAATTTACACAGGAAATCTGGGTCTTTCAACATGAACCAAACAGTAATAAATCCTAGCAGCACACTGTACTGAGCCAGCATGAGGCTGAAATCAGAGATGGCTATAAAGCTCTTTCAGAGTGAAAACTATTATTATTTGTATTGCTTCATTTAGTAGAATGGCAAGTCATAGCCCTGTACAAATACATACATTTTTGGGCACCAAGCCAGGCACTAGAACAATAGCAACTGTGGCTTGTCAGGTGAGATAAGATCAATCAGGCCAGGATTTGGAGTTCAAATCACTATTGGAAATAGAGCTTCCTGGGAGCTAAAGCAAACTAAATTAAAGCACAGGTATTCACACTGCCAGAGCATCTCAAAATGAAATTTAAAGGGCTTCTTCACAGAGCTCGGAGGGTAATGCAAACAAATGCCCGTGAATATTTGTTCATGTTTTACAAGCCTTTACTTTGGACATTTTCACCTGGCTTCAGTCCTGTAGTGTGTGCGCAAGTGACCCACGTTTCATGGTTCAAAAGTCACAGCATTTCAGCGTTCACTGCAAATGGGTTGTCTACCATTTCCAGAAGGGGAATAATACCGGATGATTCTCCCTGCTCAGCTGTATCTGTAAGACAGTCCAACTTCTGAATTCAACACCAAATCAAAATTGGAAACTTCCTTTCTCCTCAGACCGTGCTAGTTTTACTAAAAGTACTTGCTTAGCATTACAGAGAGGTGTTACTTTTTTTTGCCTTCTGTGCTCTTCTCAGTCAGGACTGAGGAAAGGTCTAAACCTTGTTTCCCATCCTGATGGCCCTTTACTACTTCATCCCAAATATCTGTTTCTCCCTTTACGGTCCCTGGGCAAATCTTCACTCACTAACCAGTTGATGTGCCTACACATCCTATACAACGAGACACACTGGCAGCTGTCACAGCATCACTGAACCTATTGTTTGATGTGGTGCATGCGTACTCTTTTCACAGCACTTTTAGCCTCCCTTTTCATCACTTTCAATGTGAATGTACCACAAGGAAGGAACAGAATTTCAGTTTAAATCAGCCACTGTTATATACTGACAACAGTTCTGGAACAGACATTTTATCCCTTATTGTTCTTTTCCATAAGAAAAACACATTGCCCTCCATAAATCTTTTCTGTGAGTCCACAGGGTCATCTATTTGCCAAAAGAGCAATTATTGATTATTCCCAGTCTACAGCTTCTGTCGCTGTTCCTGAAAGTGTGTGTCCATTTCTAATCAGAGCTAAGGTTATGACACAGCTTTTGTCATCTGCCTTCCTGGAAAACAGCAATATCCCAACAATATCCACAACCAATGCAGTGGTTTAAAGCACCAGACAGAATGGATTCTTAGTGAAGGACCTTCTTTTATTAGAATCCCATATTTTAGCAAGGTTGATGCCCTGCATATCAGTCAAATCAACTGCAAGTGCAGTTCAGCCTCCGAGTCTGTCTGAGCAGGAATCTCTGCCAACTCTTTCTAGTACATTAAGGCTTAGAGGAAAAATTAAGTAGTGTTTCAAAATACCAGTTAGGCATACGACTTAGCCAGGCATTTAGAGTAATGAACAATCACTTGACATTTTGAACATGGGTGTTCTGATCTTCTTGCTCACCAAACAGTCACATTCTCTCACCAAAGGATAGTACAAGACATGGGTCTGCTAACTGATGTTCAGATGCTTTATATGAAAACCTCAGCCACTGCTAGGACTGGCTGGCCCCAGGAAATGCCAGTGACAGTCCTTCTTAGATCAGTAGTTTGAATCAATGACAATGAAGGGGCCACTGTGAAATGAGTTGCTAATAATCATCATGAGTACAGAAGGCATTTTGGCGTGAGTTGGGGTGCCCGATGTCAGCCTTTACTTCATGTTCATGTGTTTAATCCCCATATCAGATAATTCACACCCATTTAAGCCTGGGAATATAAATCCTCAGATAACCTACACAGTCAAATAATCCACCAGATCAGATGTGGAGGGATGACCGGGGATAGGGAAACTATTAGGAAAAAAAGAAGAGACCGTGGTAGTCAGAAGCAGTAAAGCTTGTAGAGGAAAAGGGATGCTAAGGTAAACGTCCCCTCATCGTCTCCGTAAGTGTGGGCAGAGACCACGCTGCTCCTGGAGCATTTTGGCTTGTTTTTTCATAGAGAACGAGCAGCCTGTTCATGAGTGAATGTAATACTATATGGAATAAATGAGATTTGAAAACTGCATATTTTCCACCCACACTATAATGGGCATTATTGCTGGCAGCCAGCAGTGGGAATAGCTGGGTAGACAACCAGCTGTAATTAGGAGGAAGGCATATTCTTCTCCGGAGAAAGCCAGGCTTGCAAATGTTTGCAGAGAGCGCATTCCGTGGATTTTAGATGTAGCGCCATTTGCAAAGCAAGGCCTGATTGAAAATGAATGCACTGTAGGGCATCATTTTCAAAATCCTGCATGGGATGTTCCTCCAGACAAGCAAAGGACAACAGATTTTCAGATGCTGTCGCTTCTTACTCTATGAATTGTAGGTGAAGCATTCATCCAAAATACCAAGTGTCAGAAACAAGGACCACAATGTCTGCAAGGGCTGAGCCCTCTGAAACATTACAGACCCCTGAGCTGGCATTTGAACAACTCAAGCTGAGCTGGGAAATTGTTCAGGGCTCTTTTGCTGGGTTCCTATGCGGCCTTGGCATGTGTGGTCAAACTTAGTCTGCACCGATGCTAGGAAAGATCAGGTTGGACTGTGTAAGGTGTAAGCAAGTACACCCCCTTAAATAACAATGATGTTTTTAAGGTAACTGCCTTTAGGATCACAAGGGGTTAGGAAGGTCAGACTGATCAAGAGTTCCCCAAGCAAATGTGGCCCTTCGCTCTTGCCACATCTCCAGCTGACTCTCAGAAGCATTAGTCCCTTATGGAGTCCACTGCCTTGGCTGCCAAAGTTGACATAAAAAATGGAAGAAGTTGTTGCTAAAAAAAATTTTGCAAAAGGATTTCCCATGTAAGCCAACGTTTGTATAACAGTTTTTATGCCTTTCCTGCATTTGTGTTGTTTTCAGAAAACTCTGAAAACAGAAAGCTAATTATTGTTAATGGTGAAAAGCTGAAAGGTTGTGGTATTTACTCTGCTTTGGAAGTGTTGTGTCTGCAGACATCCGAACCTGGCTCCATTTCACTTCTGTATGGCTTCCAGCTTCCCCTGGAGACATACTCACACACACACAGCCCTGTCCTCTGCCCTCCCACTAGCAGGCTGCCACCAAGCCAGGAGGTGCTGCTTCCACTAAAGTAGTCATCAATGTCAGCACATGAATCCACTGACAGATGGAGACAGAAAGTAATGAAAAAACAGTCCTGCCCTAGAGATCAAATCCATCAGCTTCCCACCATGTCTCACTCCTCTTGCTCGCCCAGGAACTGACTCCCTAAGTTCCCCTGGAAAACAAATCTCCCTAGGGACAAAGCACAAAGCTGCCAAGAAGCTGGCTGAGCCAGGGTTTTGTTGTTTCACACTGTAATTACACATAAAGATTTGGAATGTTTTTCTGGTGGTTTTTTTTAGAAGCAGCTGAGACTCTCCGGCCTGTCCCATCCAGATGGTACTCCAACTGGATGCGAATCTTCAGACAACACTTTTCAAACTTGAACTAAAAACACAACAACAGTAAAAAAATTGTAACTGAGTGAATTTGTGCCTGTGAAAGAAACACAGCTGAGAGAGGATAGAAGAAAAAAAGCCAAATCCCCTAAATGCCTCAGGTATCTGTAAGAGAGACACAAGCCTGACTGTCAGTGGCTGGGAAGCAGGTGGCAACCAAGGAGCAGGATCTCACCCCACCACTCCTTGCAGGGCACATGGTGCTCCAGGAGGTGATGGAACCAATCTGCATGCTGAGCAGGAGCTTTGCAGAGGGGGCCAGACGGGACAAACAGGCAAAAGCGAGCGCCATAAATCCTCCTGCTCTGTGGTGCCTGAAGCAGAGCTGGACAGAAGGCTCCTCCATCCACACAGACCCTTGTCCTTGGACTCATTTCCACTTGTATGTCAGTATGCTTTAACAGAATCCCACACATGAGCCTGGAAAAAGAGATGCTGCCTCCAAGCTCCCTCGTGCCAGAGAGAGGTCCTACGTGCTGAGCTCCACAGCCTTGTGGCTTCTCTCACTCTCCTTCTGAACCCACAGTTCTTCTACTCCTTTCTACAAGGGAGCACAGACTGGAAAGTAAGATGCTACTACCTCAACCATCACCAGGGGAGACAGGCCAAGAATGTGCTTCTTGAGTTGGGAATGACATTAAATGGGATTCCCTTCTTTGGGGGTAGGTGTTTATCTAAAGTATGATTCCACAAAAGGTGCTCCCTATCTCCATTTTCAGAA
The DNA here is from genome assembly GCA_013400335.1 of Eurystomus gularis. Classification (NCBI taxonomy): domain Eukaryota; kingdom Metazoa; phylum Chordata; class Aves; order Coraciiformes; family Coraciidae; genus Eurystomus; species Eurystomus gularis. The sequence goes on along the minus strand of VZZY01015119.1, from coordinate 90,230 downwards.
CAAGCCAGTTACATATGATTTTGGGGACATCCTCACCTTGTCTTTGGGTGCCATCTGTTCAGAGGGCATGAGTCAGAGTGGGCCACTTTGCAGCACCACTCTGTGGTTTCGGTGATGGTGATGCTCCAAGGCACAGAGCACAGGCATTAGTCTGGGCATTTAGAAAAGATTGGCATAAAAAAAGAGAAGTGTCAATAAATGCTTTAAAATTTGGGCTCTAAAAGGTGGCATTTAAAGGGTAGGTCATTTTAGAACGTAGTTTCTGAAGGATATACCAGAAGTCCCTATAGATTTTGTTCTGGGTACCCAAGTCCTTTCCTAGATCCTAACCAGATCCTGTATTTTACACAGGGGATGCACACATCAAAGCTGCAGATCTCCACTGCCTTTCCAGCACAGACTGTGCCAACCCCTGTACCACTGCCCTTGCAGTTCTCCTATAGGCTGATATCTGAAGAACAGCAAGGAATAGCAAGGGCCTCTATGATGTGCCACTCATGATGTGCAGGCTCCAGAGACTCTATCAGATTAAAATGTTTAGGCACAGGCATGGAGTCATGAAGTATACCTGAACTGTAAGGAGCAGCCTGCATATGTCTTTGCTTCAAAAATATCAAGCCAGCATGGCCTCGGTTCAAAGTAAAATGTGATGTAGTTCCTCTAGAAGTTGACATAGGTTGATATTGTTTTGTTTTGTTTTTTCTTTTCTTTTAAACTCAGAAACAAGAAAAGGCCATTGCCAAGAAGGTCTGCCTGTCAGAACTGAATCAAGACCATGAAGTCCTGTAGATAAGAACAACAGATGGAAGCAAATACTGAGATTTCATCCTACAAGGTAAAGGATTTCTGCCCCTTTCTGAACACCCACGTGACTATTTACACCAATTCATTTCTGTAAGCCCAGAGCCTGGGGAGCCTGCATGATGCCTGATGCAAGAATAGCAAGCTAGTACATGACGATCCAAAAGAAACTAAGTTTGAGCTCCTTTCAGATTGCCTACCATGCCATTATAAAGGAAACCCCTCCATCTAAATGGCTTCACGTTAATTTTCTTCATCTGTTTCACACTTCCCCCCTCCTTTATCTCCCCACTTCTCCAACAATACAAATGATGTTGGCTTGGACATATTTTCTCTCCAGCAGTTCAATAATTTGGAGACAGCGATGTATCAGAGCTCTCTGTTGGAAAGCACATTCAAACATTTACTATTCACTCCTACGCTGATTACTCACTCAGAGTGCTTAAAAAATAATAATAGCAACATTAAAAAACAACAAAAATACCAACCTAAAACAAAAATGGGAATATGGAAGTCTACAGCATTAAAATAAACTGTCTCCCTTGCCAAACTCATTAATAATTTTGGCTTTCCAAAAAAAAAAAATAAAAAAATCTGGATTGCTGTGCTCTTCAAGTATCAAAACATCCAATTAACACAGCTAATTAGCGTCACAAACAGCAGTCAAAAGAATGGTAATTTATATTCAGGATTTCAAAGGTTTCTTAATCCCAGGCCAATGCAACTAATCTCTCAGAGGCTGAAAGTGTTTTGTTATTGCAATGCAATTGTATAGCATCCCATCAATTAGTGGCAATGCAGGGAAAACTCGCTTGCATGATTCATTTGTCTAATCAGAATTTAAAAAAAAAAAAAAAGAGGGGGAGTGGGACAAAAAAGGAACAGAGAAATCTAGCTCCTTAAAATATGCAGTATCAATTTTTCCAAATAATTTATACCAGAGCTGAAAATGACTGTGAATAACACTATGTCCTTCCCAAAACTGAGCCAGCAGGCTGAAGGGTTTTTGCTAGTTTTTAACAGATTAATGGGACGGTAAAGCTAGCCACACAAGTGATATCAGCTGGCCTGCAATTAGATGTGTTGGCTGATATTAACATTTTCTTAGAAAGGGATGGAGGAAATATATTTGAATGAAAAGATTCCTTTCTTACCAGCCTTTCCTTTATGCAGGAAACTTACAATAAATGTCAAGATTCTCAGCAGACAGACACTGTTCCATCCTCGTCTCAGTCAATTGCACATTATCCAGGGATTTGACCCCCAAAGCTCCTGGCAGTCCCAAAGTTTAACACATACATAACATCACTCATGTTTCCAAAAGCCAAGTTTTTCCAGTGAAATGGGAATGGGGGGGCACTCAGCACCACGGTTGGGATCAATGTTCTTCTCTTGGCTACAGAACTCAAGTTAGCAAATTAAGATTTGAGGGCATATCTGCAACACCCAAATGTCTCTGCTTGTTCGTATCTTCCATCAGCTCTATTTTAAAGGTAAAATCAACTGGAAAGAGAGAAAGGTCCATGTTCAGATACAAACTTCCTCTTAATTTACCATGTTTCTCTCTGAGTTCCAGTCCAGCTCAACCCTAGTTTCTGAACAAAACTTTTAAAATTTTACCTTCTTCCATATTCCACTGCCTAGTCCTTCCCAAAACTTGCAATCTTTTGGCCTTCTACTGAAGTTACCGTAATTTCAGATTAAAAAGCTTAAATTTCACACTACATATACCTTCTCCAGCACCAACAGACTCAGATGCCTTGCACCTAATCCTTGCTCTAGCCTATAGTGTGACCTCGCAAGTCACTTGTGCCTGTATTTCCCTCACTTCAGAACAGTGCTAAGTAGTTCCATACTGCACTCCAAAGGGACACGCAGATATACAATAAAGTTGGCATATTTAAAACAAAACAAAGTGGTACCTGAGCTCTGGAATCACACCGCTATATTCTATGAGCATGGCAAATTGAGAAGATTATGACAAAGAAGACATTTCTGAGTAATGGTGGTAAATTACAGATTTACTTTAAGCAACCTCTACACAGGACTGAGCTATTTAGTATAGCCTGCACCTGGAAGAACTAGAGCAATCCAACTGTGTCACAACAATGCTCTTTCCTTCCAGTGCATGCACACACTGATCCTGTACCTCCTCACAATAGGGCCTTTCTGGTCCATTTCCCATTGGGAACGCAGCAGTCTTCCAAACCATCAGCATTTCTACCACAGAGGTAGCCAGGGGCTGCACAGTTCTGGATACTTTTAGTCTAGTCATAAAACAGAGTCTATGCTTAGAAGTGGCTTGGAGTGAAACGCTCACTACAACATAGTTGGTGCTACCCATAGTATCCTTTCTTCATGTCTGGAAAAAGAGTGAGAAATCATGAAAGCAAATGGATTTGAATCAAGACAAGATCAAACAGGTGGAAAACAGATTCTGTGTGACAGGAAGGAACCTTTGCCCTCCGCAGTCCTAATTTCTAGCTCCTGTATTGGACCTGCCATACAACTGCACTTAATAAGACTGCATTGAACAAGACAACCCATGAGCAGAACAGGCTCCATAATGAGTTAAGTGCATGGCCAAATCTAACTGAAGTCAAGAACAGGGAACATACAAAACCTGGGACCACTCTCTACATGAGCCCAGTAAATGATCCCAGTATCAGTTCTGGTCCAGGCAAAGTAGGTATGAAAAGGTATTCAGAGGTGAAAAAGTTAATGTACAAATACAGTGTTCACTCTTGAAACCATTACCATGTTTTAAGACATAAAGCACTAATGAAGATGTATAGACTCAATCTCATGGACTTATAGACTGAATCTTTGCCTCACTTATATTAAGCTCTGGCTGCTCTTGCCCACTCAATCATCCTTACGCACTCATTGGCATCAACTGCTTCTTTTGTCCTGTACAGAGAGAGATCCTGATATGCTGCAGATTTTGGTACAAAGTCTAAAGAATGGATAGTTATTGAAGGGCGTTTTGTTGTGACTGGACTCTGTACTGGTTGGGTCAGAGCTGTTTGTTGCCATTTACTCAAGAAAAACACAGGAGAAAGAAGACTTTTAGGAAGCCAAGACAAAGCAAAAAATTTCTCTGAACAGTATGCTTGATTAATGCATGTTATTAGAAATGGCCGAAACGGGAACCTTCTCTGTGAATTCCTTCACTGTTTCAGGACTAAGGAATTCTCAAATCAAAGTCTGCCTGCATCATTTTCACAACAGAATGGGTGTTAAAAAAGAGAAAGAACGTATTGATATTAATTTCTGGCTTACACAAGTCAAAAACTTCCCAGCCTTGCAGAATTCTAACCTGAAAGGTCGGTATCCTTGGTAAACAGGGTGATATTATAGGAACATTTATACTATATCACAGAATCACTTTTCTTTAAAAGTATAGAATCCCAGAGCCACCAAATCACTCAATAACACTAGGAACACTAATCTTTAACTCTCCTCCCCAAAACACATCCTAAATCTCAGTACCATTCAGCTAAGCCAATGCTAAGGCAGGACGCTCTGTGCAGCATATAGGCATAGAGATGACAGATGGAACTCAAACATTGAGCAAACTTTGGGAAAACGGCTCAATTTCTGAGCATTACGTATTTAAATTATGTGTCATTTCAACTGTTGTTCTGTTATTGTATTAAGAACAATTGCTATCAAATGATTCAGGGCACCTTTTGGTTCTGCCTCAAAGGAGAAAGTGGTATTTTGATCAAGATGGTTCAACATTTTTCACCTCCCACTCCATCTTGAAAACAGAGCTCATGGACAAAAGAGAATGAAAAGGTAGGGGCAGTTATCTCAAAATAACACTGCAAGAGTTAGCAGGTAGCTGATGAAATTAGATTTCAGCTGAAATCCTGCTTTTGCAGCCTTACTGAAGATCAAGCAGCAAGATGTGCCCTTGCTGTCTGGCTAATTAAACCATGACAAAGCCTGTGGTCATAAACAAACACATACATTCTAGATATCTTATAGTCCAGTGAGTCATTTTGTAAACTTCATGCTCCTGATGTATAAAATGGAAAGAATATTGGCCTTCCTCTCTAAAGCAGTCTAAAATTCATGAACATAAAGGCTGTTATAGAGCAGCTCAGAAGTACTCCAGATGCAGGGCACATTCACTACCATTTTTTTCACCTTGTCCTTTCTAGATGTGTTTGGGAATGTGCAATAGGTTCATAGCAAGAAAGAATCTTTGTTTGACCAGAAAAAAATATCTTGAGGTCTGGACTTCCTAGTGTTAGCCAGTCTAAGTTAGGTGCTGAAATATGATCTTAGCATCATTTCTATGTATATTAGCTCAGAGTTAATAGCTACATAGATCTACATTACAATTAATAAGCCTAGCCAGGGAAAAGTAGGTCCCACAGCACACCTTTCAGAAGCAAGCCGTTATTAATCAGCATTTTAACGAAGCATAATTACAACAGCTTATGGCTCCCACCAGGTAAAGCAATAATTATAGGTGCAACCAAATAAACAGGGAAAATAATTACCTATTTCTCAGAGCTAATATTAATTTAACCAGGCTTGGAGTGATGGCTAGACAGACAGCTCAGTGCTTTCACAATGCCAGCTAGAAAAACTGTTCTGATTAAAACAAAGATCACAGCTGCTGTTGTCAAGGAGCAGGGAAGGTACACAGTCTTTTTAATCTCCAGGACACCTTCCAGATCTCAAACAGGTGATGTGGTTGTTCATTGGGCTACAAAATTATTCCTGTATACACTGTGTATGAGAAGCATATCTTCTCCTGAGAAGAAGAGGTGAAACATCCTGGACTGACACATAGAGCCATGCTGGATGGACTGCATGAAAATACACAGTTCTGAGCAGGGCTCTCTAACCCAAGTTAGAGACAGGGCCCCCAGAATAGCCAGGTTGTCTGCAGGGGATGGGATTCAAGGAGGATATCTGGTTACACTGCTGGACAATAAAGCAGACAGCTTTATGCTGACAGGCACACCCAGACAGACGATCCAAAGGCAGCCATGCAAAGGGCGGGCAGGACACCATACTTGCAGTGACTCTCTTATCTGCCTGACAGGAGAGTTAACCACTGGCAGAGAAACACCCTGAGATAGTCCTGCCACCATGACTGGCTTAGAGTAAATGGTGCTGTTCAGATGGATCAGCGGAAAGCATTTAATAATTACTTTCCAGGGCAATTTCTGCTCTGCTGTACTTTCTATCCATGGAGAGCAGCAGACGCAGACACATCAAGTGCCGCTATGATATCTGGAACACTCCAGGCTTCCTCCAGATTATGGTGGCTTGTAAGCACACCCCCTCCTGGACTCACCGAGGCTTTCTGATTGCATTGGGGATCCCCCACCGCACTGACACTCTGCCTCTTGCAAGCAAGACCCTAGTGTATGAAATAAAAACAAACCAAAGCTTTTGAATTTGTTTCCATGATGCTCCCATCTCACCATGGAAACACAAACAAAATAAAGAGGTTGATGATGATTTGTTGCACATAGCTGAAAAAACCTACAGCCCAACAGTGGTGTTTTTGATTCCAGATCTAATACTGTTAAATATTAATCCCTTAATGATTCAAATACATGCTGGTTTTACTGGGTGATCCAAGGGAAGGAGGTGGCGGGTCAGGGAGTGTGGCAGAATGCCTCCAAGCCCAGGCTTTCCTCCAAAGACTGCATCGTGGAGGCAGAAACAGGGTGGGAAAGTATACAGGTAATAGGAATAACACTGCACAAAGTCACAAGCCACCAGGTCAAGACAGATACTAAATGATATTCCCAGTGATGCCATTATGACACAATCACAGTGTGGCTCTACTAAGGCAGGCTGCTCCAGGCTGCTTTCCAGCCCTCTGAGTGTTTCAGCAGCACTGTTTTCATTGGGTTCTCCAGTGCTTCAGAAGAAATTACACTGGTAAACAGATCTGTGGCAACACTTTGGGCTGGATAGACCGACTATGCCTTTGAACAGCATCAATTGCTCAGGCTGATGCACGTCAGCACAGACATGTCTGACTCCAGCAAAACAACTAGAAGGACCAAACCATCTAATCTGGGAGTTCACTAAACTGGTTCACCAAACCAGTTCAAATCCACAAAACATTTTCCCCCCTCCCTGAGTGCTGTAGTGTTGGGTTGTCCAGGTTGAGCCAGGGCCAGGCTCTGCTAAAAGCATGCACTTCACCTTCAGAGGCGGAGCATCCTTTGCTAGGGTTGCTTTGGCTTAATCATCAGAACAGCTCCCTTCATTCTCATTCTTCCCCCATGTTTGTTTTTTTTCCTCAAGAATTACCAAGCCTGAAAACATTCAGTTGTGTTTCATATTTGGCAAAGTGACTTTGCATATCCGTACTGATGTCAGAAAGTGAAGGGAAGAAAAGTAAGGCACTCACCAAGGACAAAACTGAAAAAAAAAAAGGAAACCATAAAAAGGGGGTGGGACGTGGGATTTAACACACTTCTGAAATTAATAAAAATACAGTCACACAAATATTCCTTAAGAAACCATGTTCTCCTGAGGAGCTCCAGAACTAATTGGTTGGGAAAAGGCTTGATATGTTTCAGCTAAGCTAAACCAAATCCCAAAGCCTTTTTAGCTTCACCCTTACTAAATGGAGGCTTATGCCACTGTAATTTGGGCTTGAATTGAAGACATGAATGTCAATAGAGTCAAGAGGTTTGGATACAAGTGGGATGGAAAATTTACCCCGAGGGATAGATTTTACCCCTTGCAAAAAAGCTGCAAAGCAAGGATTATATAGGAAACGAAGCTATATTGCCAAAAGCAGGATATTTAAACCCCTCAGGCAACTTCTATGTAATTTTATTATTCTTTTAATTTAATTTCTTAAAATCTTTTTCTCTCCCCACTCCAAATAGTAACCATGAAATAACACACTGGAAGAAGACATGGTGGGGCCAAATTCTCATCAGCAGAAGCACTCTAAGCTCAGTTTGAACTGACAAGGTGCCTGCATGAGGCTCTGAATCAAGCACTTGCCCTGTGTAAAGCAACATTTCCTTGCAACAGACAGCATTGAGGGTCTCAGGGCCTCAAATCTTCCTGGTGCCACTGGAAGAAGATGGGGAGGGACAGCTAACCTCCTGTCCAGCTGCCTTCCCTTTGCATAGCACAGAACAAATAAGGAAAAGGTTCCTAGTGTCTACACAGTACTTGAAAGCAGTAGATAGTTCTCGAGGGTCTGTAGCGACAGGACAAGGGATAAAGGTTTTAAGCTAGAAAAGGGTAGATTTAGGTTAGACGTTAGGAAGAAGTTCTTTAATATGAAGGCAGTTGAGCACTGGAACCGGTTGCCTAGGGAGGTGGTAGAGGCCCCATCCCTGGAGTCATTCAAGGTCAGGTTTGATGGGGCTCTGAGCAACCTGACCTAGTTAGAGATGTCCCTGCTTATTGTCGGGGGGTTGGACTAGATGGCCTTTAGAGGTCCCTTCCAACCCAATACATTCCATGTTTCTATGATATGTTATCCAGGTGCCTGGGCTGCCCATATGGGGTTTTTCTGAACCTAAAATATCGTGCCACGGATCCCTTTGGGCCCAGTGCATAAAACCGAGCTAAAACCTCCACAAGCAGTTAAGATGCAATCAGAAGTCCTAGGACATTGCTGGAATTAAAAGGAGTTCAAAGCCTAGGTGTTTTACAAAGTCTTGAGAGAAACTTTTCTGCATTTTAAATGCATCTAAAAACCTTCACCCGTCTTTTGCCTCAGTTCTCCTATTTTAAGTACAGTAATAAGCATCATCCCCTGTCTCAGAAGTGTGCTATGACATTTACTGAAATACATTAGTCAACTCTCATGAGAGGGCCAATGGGCAGAAAATACTTTACATAACTATAGGTGAGAAGGACAACTCATCCTATGCTAACCAGGGCTACCTTTCACGAGAAAAAGTCTCGAAGTGAGTATATTAAGTGTCTTAAGCATATGTTTTCTATTCAGCTGCTGTCCAAAGAATGTGAAGCTTCCATTGAATATGCCCAAAATCTTTCTCCTTGGAAGCTTATGTGATACTCCAAGTAGCTGTAGGAGTCCTTCCAGGCAGTTCAAATTCAAAGCTCCTGCTGGCTGTGTGAGTCACTTTTACAAAGGTTTTCCGTGCCACTTTATTTTGAAGGATGTTACCTTAAATTCAGATTTCAAGAAGAATAGAGGCATGGTTTTGCTTAGCCTGGATGCAAGTTTAATGCCTGGCTGATCAAAGCAGACTCTCTATCCTGTGCCCTATCTGACTTTGCAGAGCTACATTGGCAAACTGGTCAAGTACTTTCTTCGGAGAAGAAAAATGCACTGAAATAATCTGAGTACAGGAGGGATTAACGAGGATGCAAAAACATCCATCACTGAAGCAAATATTGAAAAGGTGGGACAAATCCAGGGAAGAGCCAGATTAGGCTTCTCTTTCTGAAGAGGAGTTTAAGTCAAGATAGCTTTACCCACCTGGTTGCCTTATCCTCACGCTAGGTAAGGAATTGCACCATACAGTGAGTCAGCAAAGTATCTCTTCCTGCACTCTCAAACAAGCAAGTACTTAGAGGAATTACCTTAAGGACCAAAATAACTATTTTTTTACTTAAGTGGTAAATGGAAAATATGAATAAGGTACCTAAGGTCATCAGTGTCCCTTCTATCCCTCTGCCTCAATTTCCTGAGCCACTATGGCTTGCAAAAGGACCATGTGCATCACCCCCCCCCACCTCCCATCTAGGTGACCTGGCAACCAGAGATGTGGGGGCTGCATGGTGGACATTGTCCACACAGAGACTTGTGTGGCTGGGACCTCACCCATTTGGCTCAGAAATGAGGCCACTCTCAAGCAGAGCACACAATCAAAAAGAGAGTTGCTACCTCCATCAGGCTCCCCTTTCTCCCAGGCAATGCTTAAAAAGAATTGCAATTTTTTTCAGACATACAGTATTTTCTGTAAAAGTCTAGGCTTTGGGAGCTATAGGATTATTTGAGGTTTCCCCAGTATTCATTTTAAAATGCAATTGTAGACTTCACAGTTGGAGAGAAAAGCTTAATAATGCAACTGTATGCAGACCTAAAAATAGACTTAACAAAATTTAAAAGACTCCCAAATACACCTGGCAATGCTAGATTCCAGCTTCACTGGCACATTCCCTTGTACTTCAAGCTTTTCTTGCATGCACAGGGAAACAAAAGAGATAATTAAAAAAAAAAACAAACTAAGAAGAGAAAACCATAATTGCAAAAGTTCAAAAACACTGAGGTGAGAATTAGGAGAAGATCCAGTGCCAGAAATGGACTCATTTACAAATCCTGCGTGGACTGCCAGGTTCCCTTTAACTGAACACACTCGGCAGAAAAATGAGTCCATGTTGTATGCAATGAAAATACCAATGAACGTCATCATTGCGCAATGGTTTTAAAACTGATTTGAAGGGGGAGGGAAGCAAGATTTTGTTTTGCCTCCCTTAGTGGAGAAGCCAGACAGAGCTTCAAGCTTTATCAGCTCTGGCGTTATAATCATGGTTGCTGATCTTTCAACCTGTTTCAGAATTGGAGAGAGGTTTTCTTCTCTATATGACTAGATACTGTAGCATGGGCGATTCTGTGCTGAACTGAAATTCATCAGAGCCTGCTTTGTTTCAACAGAGTAATAAAAACCTAAGATGTTATTATGCATTAAATGGTTATGGAGCTGGTGAAAGGGTGGTTCTCCCCCTTGCTGCAAAAAGGGGAGGAGAGGGGGAATATCTGACCTGACAATAAAAAGTGACTGAAAGACAGACAAGTCTTTTATATAAAATTGGCTGTTTCTGCAAAAATGTGTAAGGAAAGCAAAAGGACCAAATGGATCTCTGAGGAGCCCAAAGGATGAGATGAGAACCTCACCAAGCCTTGGTGCTGCTCAGTGCAGGAGACTCAGCTAAAATCCATCTCTGCTCGTAGATAACCCCAGTGTTTAAATACAGCCACAGTCCATACATTTACCTCTTTTATTGATCTTCTAACATGAAACATTATCAGATACTCCAGGGCACAGCACAGCAAACCTGTGCTTCCTCTGGCTCCAATACTGTAGGGAATTATGTAGTCACTATACCTGTGTCTCAAATGAGCATTTGTAAAAGTTCCTCATGGGATCAAAAGGCCTCAGCAAGACTCATCTTTCCTAATATAAACTAAATCATAAAAACGTATGCACACAGTCAAGATAACAGCTGAGGATGGGAGAGAACCACTATAACAGGTCAAGGCACCTTGATCTATTGAGGCTCATCTCTCCCAACCTGAGCATTGCTTACTGAATACCTGTGATTTAAACAGCATTTTGTGCTGTTTGAGGTAGACTGCGGGTGATGTAGTAGAGTCTGGCTGCGTGCGCAGTGGAAAGGGGACCTCTAAGGCAGGCATTTGAGGATGAAGGGCATACCCTGTGCAGCCTTTCTCTCTGAGTACCTATTAGAGTTAATTAGCAATTAAGTAATTGAACTATATACAATTGCACAAAAGACATACATGTACAGACAGATAAGCACCATGCACTAATATATATCTTTCATATCTGTGCGGTGGGATGTACACAGAAAATAAAGACACCGGAGAAACTTTGACTTTGCTGAACTGGGTAGGAGTTTGCTAACCTGCTTGCATGGCACCCAGACTCTGCTTGTGGCTGTTGCCCAGAGGCATCCGCCCCAGAAGCAGATCCATAGGAGGGCTACCTACACATATCAACACCTACAGGGTCACACTCAAGGTTCCTCGGTCCACACCTGAGCTTAGTAGGTAATGCTAGCTTCAAAGCCACATTTTAAAGATCCTTGAGCCGCTAAACACTTCCAAGATTTTGAAGGAGGTAAGAACAGGGCCCCAAACACATGCTAAGCAAAACCACCATGTCTAGGTGCTTTTGTAAATAGCTCAATATAAACCACACATTGTTTATCCCCCTGAAAAATAGGCTCATGAAAGTGCCTGGTCTCCAACACCCTTGAATCCTCTCAGAGGGGGGCTTTCAAAGCAATAACTATTAAAATGTTACTGCTATTTGTCTAATGCAATTCCATGCTCCACATCCATCTTTCGAGAGCTGACTTTCATTAACACTTCAAAAATAATTTAAGGTTTTCGTGTTGAAGGTTAGAAACTTTTCCCAGCTCAGAGCTAATAGCTCTGATGTTTACATGCTATAATGTCTTGATAACCTTTTCAAACACACAGTGCCCAGCAGCTGGGACCTGTCCCTGCTATTTTTGTTCCCAGAATGTAACAGCAGAAATGTGATGACTTTGTGCCCCTGAAATGGTCACATTTCTTCTCTTTAGGCTTCGCTTCCATTACAACACTAACAGAAAGGGCCTCACCTTTTCAAGAGGCTCCTGATGTATTGAAATACAGCCCTGGCTGTCCTTTCCCTGGAGAAATGAAACAAGCTGATTGTCTCACTGGAAACCCAGTTTTAGGAGGCATAGGAGGAGATCAGGCAGTCTGCCTTTCCTATCTGGAGGTGCCTTGGAGAAGGCAATGAACCTATGTGAACTATTTTGCCTGGAATAATGAGGATTGGATTCTTGTTTTCAGGTGCTAAATGGACAAAGTCATAAATAATCCCACAGTGTTTATTCTGACACTGCAGCAAAACAAGTCCTGCAGCTCTCTTACTTTGTTTTACTTGTGTTGTGTGCAGGTTACAAATCCTTACTGGGGATGGGGCAGGCTGGCAAACAGTAGCTGAATGTTTTGGCATCCACAGGCTAGAAAATGGTGTCTCTGTCAAAAAGCAGGAATCTTACTTTCTCCAGTCTCCTGCCTGCTCAACAGCTGGGACAGGGAGGCAGGATGGAGGGATGCTGTAGTATCTACATGCCTTTCTAAAAAACATCAGACAGGTCTAATTTCAGCATACTGCCCTTAAAATTACTGGGCCAAACAGTGCCCTCAGATACAATTTACACAGACATATTCAATCCCATGGAGAGCTCAAGAGGGGTTTTCTCTCCCCTAAACCCAGAAGCAAATAAATGCAGCTGCTCCAAACTGATAGTGAGTAAAGGCCCTGAAGCTGAGAGCATGGGACCAGTCCATTCTTATTAAGTTAAAGCATTAAAAGCACTGGACAAGCTGTAAAAAAAAAAACGAGACATGATCAACTCAGTCAAATTTGTAGCAGACCTAGCGGCACTTTCATGATGTTCTGTCTCCTGGGAGCTCTGCTAGATACAGCCTTGGAGCAGTTATAAACACCACAGCACGTGTTGCAAACAACAGGGTAAATGAGCCCTAAGAGAAATCGTTTTAATGAACTTCTTTCTCCTTTCAGGCAAGGATGTGAAAGGCAGAGGTCAGTTTGTGACAGGCTCTCTGTACCCTTCTTGAAACCGTTCAGAGAGCAGACAAGGTGAAAGGAGGGTTTGTGAGTTCTTCCCACTCTAGAAAGGCTTCCAAAGGGCCCAGGGACTATGGGTGGCATGGGCTGCTGCCACCTCAGAGGGCTTGTCCCTGGGAGACGAATCTGCACATGCAATCCTAGAGAGCATGGTGTAAAGTATTTCTTGCTACTACCAAGTCATTGTTAGTAGCTTAAAGACAAGTACAGGCTTCTGATCTCCATTCAAAGGCTTTAATTTTTTAAGGCTGAGAAGTGATGACAAAAGCTTTTAAAAGATTCCTTGGCTTGGAAGGAGAGGGATGTAAATCAAAGAGTAAGGTATACATCATACAATTTTTTGTGGATTATTTAGGCAGCTTGGCTAAATACTCCACGGAAAGCTGCAAATTCAGCGGAAATTTTGCAAGGAGTTAGTGTAGCAAATGAGAACAGATAGTGATCAGGCTACAGAACAGCAAAACAGAGTCATCGTTAATTAAGAGACCTAAACGACGAGACCTGCTGAATTAGGTCAGTGAATATGCCCCTTCCTGCTCTAGTTTTAGGTTGTGTAAATGGCTTCAAGCGAGGTCGTTTTTAGAGTTCCTGCAGTTGCCGGTGGGGCCACATAATGGACGTGAGAAAAGCAGCCAAGAAATATCTAACAATTTAGATCTGCTCTAGAACTGGGTCAACATACGGCAAAAGAAAATTAAAGTCAACAAATGCAAAGTAATGTTCATCGCCACACGATCCTTGGAACCCCTGCTAAGCCTAATTTATATAAATGGCTTAGAGAAGCTGACTACAAACTGGTTAAGCCTGCTGACAGCACAAAATTGGGGAAGTGGACATGGAGAGGAAAGAAAAAAAGCAAGCAAAGAAATTCTACAGAGTCCTTAGCTTTGCTAGGTAATTTGGACAAGGTGCAACAAATAACTCTTAATGTTGACAAATGCAAAAGCAATACAATTTATTTGCAAGATCTCAGGACAAAATGGGAAGTGCCTCGAACTTGAGCAAGAGGAGGCTAAAATGTCTGCAGCAAGAAGACAGTAGCCTTTACTCACAAAGGCCAGGTAGCACAGCAATGTAATTCATTTTCAAGCAAAGAAAGGAATCGAAGTGAACAAAAAAAGCACAATATCATTCAGGTTGCTTAAAGATAACCCCCCAAAAACCAAGAAAATGGACCTGCATTTATTATTACATCTTTACAGCAAAGTGTTTAGCTGGCAAAAAACCCTGCATAGCTAATACTCTGCAAAGCCTGAGCATAGCAGGACCATCATATAGGTGAATGTAGTAACCCTCGTGTGGGCCAGATAGAAAGGGGTTAGGGTTACTTCTGGGTTAAGGAAAGCTTTTTAGGTTGCTTAGAAATGTCAATCTTATGTTACCCTAGCAGTCCTAGAGTGCAAAAATTATAAGCTCCAAGATGAAAACCAAGCCTTTAAGAGAAGGTGCTTTTAGGGAAACTTTGCCATTACCTGAAGATTGATTCCAACGCCTCATACCCAAATGTGGGCAAGGATGGCTTCTTTCACATTAGGCAGTGAAAGGACAATTTTGTGGAAGAACTATTACACAGGTTCTAACACTGTCCACTCCAGCATAGCCAACTGATCACACTGTGATCAGTTGGGCAGGCTAGACATATCAAGCCTAAAAATGAAAAGGAAGCAGAACCAACTTTTTTGAAAATCAGAACTTCATGGACTGTCCTCCATTTCCATAAAAAGAAGGTAATCCTTTGGAATACTATTGTTCAATTCAGACATTAAAACCAGACTACACAATGCTTTGACAAATACGCTACACAGGGTGTGAGAAGTGACTGACCTAGATACAACAAAGTGACGCATGCTGCAACAGTGAAATGAGCAGCTGGAAAACCTATAGGACTACTGTAGACTGTAAAGGGAGAGCAGAATGAGTTCAGAAAGGAAGCTAAAAGGAAGGGAATAAAAAAAATACAACACAGATGACATCACAAATGCTGTAGTCAAGGAAACATGTTTCATTTTTTCCCCTCGGTTCAGAGCAAACAATCATAAAATGGACAAAAAGAGGAATTCAGAGCCAGTCCTATCATCTTCCCTGAGCTTATATAACTTTCAGCGACAATATAAAGCACATTTAGTCAGTATAGATTTGGGATCTAATCTTCAACAAAGGTTTGATCTTTCAATATAGAGTTCATAGCAATTTTGCTCCTGACTTCAGTGCGCATTGCATCAGTCCAAGAATACACAGAACACTATCTACGTAGTGAGAACCCCTTACCTGCCCTTTTTTGGGGGTAGTCTTTCAATCACTGACTATATTTAAGAGTATTATATTACCTACTCTAAGTTAAATGCTTGCAACATTGTCAAGGTGTTATGATTGCATAGCTGAACTCCATTTTAAACCTTTTTATGAATGTCATCTCATTTAGCATAACAGCCAAGAAGGTATTATATTTCTTACCCTAAACAAAATACCTCTGGATCACAGAACCTACAGAATAGTATAAATCCCCCCCCCCCCCCCCCCCCCGGACGT
>VZZY01015119.1:51335-74516 GCA_013400335.1 Eurystomus gularis | reverse complement strand
CCCCCCCCCCCACTCTCAGAGGTTTCTTCTCCCCAAAGTTTATAAAGCAATTAAGAGGATTTGCAAACAAGCACGCCTCAAAGCCTGCTAGACATCCAAAGATGTATGCAAAGATCTTTTGCCTAATACAATTAAATCACAAAGCAATCATCAAGCTCACACCAGAAAAAAAGGAAAAAAGGGGAATGACGGGCATTGTACTTTACCATTAATTAACCAACACATTTTAACATCCTAATTTACCATTCTTAGGGTAACAGAAGTTTATCTTGGAGTCCCCACTTCTATACACTTTCTTGTCTAAAGCAGATCCCAGTTATTTCCAAATTTAAACTCGAAAACCAGATGCTTTTCATTTTGCAAATCATACAACTTTTTCTTGACACAGTGTCACACATTTAGTCACAAGTGGATGCACATTCGTTTACTGCAGGCACGTAGAACCTGGAAAATCCCCCACAAAGCTGTAGTCCAAGACTGGGAGGCATTTGCTCTGTGCCAGGACACAAGTGTGGCTGGTCAGTGATCATAGTATCAGTATCAACTCCACCCATCCAGTGGCATTCTGAATCACAGGAGTGGTAGCAATGCTGCATTACCAATGCCAGACTGGACGAATCACAGTAGATCTGCCCTCCAAATCCTGGGTGTTCATCTTACAAAGTAAGACTTCCATATGAGGTCAAGACATGACTGGTCAAGAAACAGTGCTCCTTATATTGTTGTTCTCTTACAGAACGAGTTCAGGAAAAAAAAAGAAAGTATTGTCTTTTGTTTCCTTTCAAGCTATTGTATCTTCTTACATTGTTATGTTATTTACAGATGCCTAATCTTCGAGTCACCACTGTAACTAATATTAAAATACTAAATTGAGAATCACAAATATATCAGTGGCTCTTAAAGATGATGGCCTGATGCATCCTCTGGATCAAGAAGTTCTTGATGCCCTTATTGTAAAACCTGGGTGAACACTTCAGAGTTTCCTCTGCCTTATGTCTCCCAGTTTGCTTCATCTTTAGTACTATTCAGTAAAACTTTATTTCCACTAAAAGCTTTATCAAAGTGTATAGTGTTGCCTGAGGTCAGACCAGTCAAGACTTGAGTCTCATATGAACTGTTTTGATGCATAGGAAATCTGTCTTTAACAATTCCAGCCTCTCTTAATAAACTGGCCCATCCCTAAAGAACACTGATTTTGAAATATAATTAACCTCCATGTATTCTGCCTTGCACTGCAAAGAGCACCACGAAGAAAGGCTTTTTTACCTGACCCACTCTTAACTGTTAAATCAGGATTCTTTTTATTACATTTTTGTGCATTTCATCCTTGTGGGATACAGAAACCAGTTTCGGTAGTTTCATTGCCTGAATTTTCTGCTGCACACCAGCTGCTTGGTGTGGCTACATTCTCTGCACTAAAAAAGAACATTTATTTCCCATTTCTATGCTGTCTGTACCACTTTCCCTAGGAGGAAAAGATCTTTCCCCTAATTCAATTCAAAATAAAAATAACAAAATATTTCTTCATACTATATCTAGGCATTTTAAAGCCACTTTGGGGTGATGCGGTTATACACCTCCCCGTATAATTCAGATTTATATCTGCTTAGTCAAGCAGAAGCTTTGTTAAAGTACATAGCAGTGCTATAGAGAGGCCAAACCAGGCAGGTCTTCACCTTGTAAGGTCTTCATCTTGCTCCCCCATATATACTAGTAATGTGTGGAACTCCTTGCTGCCAAAAATAAAGGATGTTAGGAGCTTGACAACATTCAAAAGAGTTGAGGTGGAGGAGGCAGATCTTGGAAACATGCTTTAGCCTGTGGACTGGGGAGAATGTGGGGTGAGGGGGCGGGGGGGATGAGGAGAAGAGAGACTCAACAGATTTAAGGGAAGACAACTCACAAGAAGCTGCACAGCTCACCGATAAGCACATGGGCATTGATGCCTTTCTCAGGTCACCCTGGGAATTTGCTACTGTAAGGGGGAAGGGGAAGGCATCATGGCCAGCTCTGCAAGTTGAGTACAGTCCTGCCCCTGCTTCTGCTGCTTGGTGGAGGGCAGGGAAAAGGATGACCTAGCTGTCAGGGAACTATGTGCACACTATGTGCCCGTGTCAGGTCCCCAAGCCAGCACAACACCCCCCAAATCAGCACTAGACACATACAAACATGCCCAACCCCTTGTTGGTGGTTTGAGAGAAAGGCCCCAGATAGAAAAGGATCAGCACAACACTTTCACTGCACCTTTTCTGTACCTGCAGCCAATTTTGTACTGTTCATTGCAGAACTGTTACAAGCACTATATTTACTTTCTCCCACATGCACACCTTGTAATATATGAACTTAGGATGCCTCTTGTCATTCAAACTGGCTGCTCTGCTGCTCAGAGCTGAGCGACCTGGAAAAGTAAGAGGCACAAGAGCTGACATTATCAACTTGCAGAATTTATTCCACAAAAAAGGGATTTAGTACATTCGTTGCCATCTCAGTTTAGGTGGAAAGACAAGGAGACAGCAGCCACCCATGAGTCAGAAGGGAAGGAAGCTGGGCGGAGAAAGCTGGTGAGAGGAAAGTTGTCCCCACAACCATCAGAAATGTCTGATCTTTCTGAGAGTGTTCTTTCATTGTGTGCTGAGATGCAGCCATCACTAGCTCTCATGCTCAAAATAATTATTCATGCCATTTAAAGGAAGGACTTTGGCAGGTGGGAAACAGTAGAAGAAAAGCACAGCAAAACGCTGTTCTATGCCAGCCTTCTAGAGAGCACTGATATGGGGCAGCAGCAATCCGACCGGAAAAAAGTGGGATGGGACAAAGGGGACATGAGTTGTTGAAAAGACCAAAAAGGCTCAAGGTGTCTGCCTCGCTCATCTAACCTGCACGTCTCTCAAGCAGAGGAGCAAAGTGCTGTCTATGCTGGTTTCCTGGTGGGCAGCAATGAAGGGAGGCAGACAAAGTGATATTTCTCTCTCTCTCTCTAGCCTTGAGCAGGTGCCAGCAGAAAGCTTTGGCAGCTGCCGAGTGTTGTGCTCTGGGAATTTCTGCAGCACAGAGTGTTGGTCTCACTGCCGCAGTTGGATGACACCAGACCTGTTGGTGACAATGAGCCTTACAAGGAGAAGTGAAGGTGTAAAAACAAGATGAAATCCAAGCTGTGTTCTTTTGAAGGGAAGAAAGCATTTGCTGACGTCAAGAGCTGCAGCCAGTTCCATTTGAGGTCCGTGTCATTCCCAAAATGAATTCAAGAGACCAAAAATCCACCTAGAAGATTGATTTCATGGCCTGAGAGTCAGAATATTAACTCTGTATCACTCAACTCTGAACTGGCCCCTCTTTCTCTCTTTGTGCTATTCTTCACAGTCAAAGCTGTGCCATCTTTTTCTGCCAAGGCTGGGAGAACACTGCGTGTCATCCCCTCGCAGCTCACCAGTGTCCAACAGGTACTAGAAAAGCCATTAGCAGAGAGGATTAAGGACCAGTGAAGTATTTGTGGTGTTGCAAGAGGCTAGGGAGGCAAGGGCTGGGCTCACCTGTAACGGCATGCGGGACCATTCTTCCAGTCAGGAGGTCCCACAGCAGATGGGGCAACACCTGATTTTTATTCCCCAAGAAAGTAACAAGTGGAACGAAGGATTGCTTTCTACAGAAAGGAATAAAACAATGCTAATTAAGCACTCTGCCTGCCTCTCTGCTTTGGATCAGTATACTTCAGTGATTCAAAGGCTACAGAGATGACTAGGACAGATTTCATCTTCAGTGTCACTTGGATGATTTCAGTAGACACACAGCAGGCTGATGCTGCAGGAAGTTAGCCAGCTTACTTCAACAGACTTGCACCCAAGATGCCAAACAGCCCTAATATACATTTAGTTCTTCAACATCTTCACAGTAAATGGACCAAGTCTCCCTTTGGGTGACACAAAGGCTGATGCCTTGGTCTGCCCACTGTCTCTCAACTTGACCTGGGTCTCTACACATCATCTGGCACACCTGTCAGAGGGGAACAAAAAAAATACATCCTGAGTTGCCCATGCTTCATCCAACTTACCCAGTTAACCTTATTTTCAGTACTTTCCACTACCTGGAGCAAAGGAAGAGGCAATCTGCTCACCTAATGCTGGGAGGAAAATATGCAGTCCCAAGCACCAAGTCCGTTTGGCTCTCAGAAAAAAAGAGCAGAGATGATCTTGGTCCTTTTCTCTTGCAGGTATTTATTTGTGAGCTGACAGCATGTGGAAAAACCCATCAAGAATTAGAACCTTGGGGCATGAAGATCAGTTATTATTCACCTATTTAAAACACGGAAGGAACTGGGTGGTCAGTTAAGTGCACATAAGACTCCAAGGCAAAGACTCCTTATCAGCACTGTAGACCAGTCAGATGTGGCATGAGAAGCAGCTGAGGACAGGCAAATGGGGCTGTGAATAGATAAATGTCAAAGCAGAAGACAGTAGTAGTTTCCATCTCACACTCAGAAAATGGGAATTTTACAAAAGATGACAATTACCAAGGGGATGAAGCATGTACAGATAAATAAAGAGATTTTCCCCAAGAACTATGAGATCAAGATTTATTTTTGAAGACTGATTTTTTTGGGGGGTGGGGTGGTTTTGGTTTTAATTTTCACTTCCTTGTAATGAGAATATTCCCCTGTCACGTGAGAATGCAGCTGCAGCAGTAATTCTATGCTATACCTGCACAAGAACACAAACTTGAATGTAAATAAAAAGAGAATGCAACTAGACTGATTTTGGAGCCCACCTGAAAGAAAGTAACATATTACACCAAAAAAACATTCCTCATGCTGGATTTTTAATGTTACTGGTTAGATTATTAAAATGGTAATCAGTAAAAAGGGCAATTTCAATCAATCAACTTCATCTCCTAAGGAGAAGCCACAGGAGGGAGAGTGAAGGAGTCGGGAGATCTGGTTGTGCAGATTTAGGCAAATCACTTTGCTCTGTATGCCTGTTCCATTCTCCTTTTATCTCACTAGACTGTGTCCTAGCTCTGTGTCATCGTCTAGACAACGCCATTTCTCCTGTCCTGCATTTTCATCCAAGAAACAGCCGGGAGAGGAAAGGACAGTCACCGAGTCATCAAGCTCTTTACAGAGCCACAAATAGAATTCAGATCATCAAGTCTTAACATCCGTAGTCATCAGTAAATGGCGAGGAAACCCTCTGGCAAAACGCACCTTTTTTGTTTCCTTATGTTGGTCCAACAGAGAACGACAACTTGCTATTCTGTTAGCCCAAGCAGCAGCATCCTGCTCGGTGAAGCTGAAGGCTTGGCCCTGCTGATGTACTGTGCATGTCAGCACAACAACACTTCTGCTCTCAGTTTGCTTTGACAAAATCCAGAAAATTGCACACAAATGCAATGTTAAAAAAACCGTTACAATCGCAAAGCTGAAAGCCTGCTAATCGGGAAACGCAGGGAAGAAGATTGTGTGACTCGCCTGAGGCCAGGCAAGGAATGGTGATGGAGCTCACAGCCGAGCACAGGTATCCTGACATGCAGAGCTACCCCTTAACTACAGATCCTACACAAGGTCCCCAGATGGCCTTAATCAAACCAGGACTAAAGCATCCTACCAAGGTCATTGCAAACAAAGCTCACCAAGAAGAATACAGCTTTTTGGGGTGACTGTTTATACTGGCAGGCTTTGGGGTTTGTCAGTGTCCCCTAAGACCCCACCAGGCTGCAGCAGGAGCCAGTGGGATGGGGTTCCCAAACTGCCTGCGCTGCAGAGCACACTTGGGAAATAAATTTCACAGAAACTCTGTCCCTTTGGGTTCTTCTCTTTCTCTCCATATTATCGTGTCACTGTGCATGTCACCTTGTAATACAGGGTTATTTATCATCACTGAGTGCCTAGATTGGCCCTGCTAGAGAAAAATCAAAGAAAGCAGCAGGGGCTGAGGTTTGATGAGAAGGAAACAAATTCTTCCCTTCGAAAAGCAGACGTACTTCTCTGCTACTCCACACACACCCACACATGCACACACACATTTCCAGGCTGCTCCTTTTCCCCCTGACAGCAGGCTCCTTTCAGCCTGGCGAGTCCCTGCTCTTCTCCCTTTTCTCTGCTCAGATTCCGTGCCTCGTTTCTATGGATTTCTGTGTCAGCTCCCTCAAGGATATTCGCTGGAATGGACACATTTACGGGATGACTAACGTTCTGAAAGCAGGTGGTGCTATTATAGTCATACAAAAGCCACCTATTTTTGGTGCCTTATGCTGTCATCCTGTTAGGCTATACTTTGCTTTGCCTTGTTATCGTACCAGCTTCTCAGCACCATTACTCTGGGCTGCTCCAGTTCCAGGGCTGTCTGCGAAGGTCTGATAGAGGGGCATCTTTGTTCACTGCAGTGGTAGCTTGGAGCTCCCCCACACAGAGAGGCCTGCAAGTTTCTCTCTTTGTCATAATTCATTTCTTTCATGAATCTTGAGAACATGCTTAAGAAAAAAAAAGAAAAAAATTATGGTATGTATGCATATCTAATGTATGCACACACTCACACATATATATTTTCCTATGCGCAGCAGCCTTAAAGTGAAATGTTAGAAGATGACTATAGTCACTTTATCCTTATATCATGTCTGGGATAATCATTTTGAAAGTCATAAGGTAAATTTTGAGCATTGTCTATTATCTTCTGTGATGTCTGTTCACATTACTTACTTTAATATCTCAATTTGTATTGGCTTGGAAACTCTTAGCTTTTCTCATCTCAGTTCTTGGTACCTGATCTTATCTGTCCCTGCACTCCTGGGTTTGGTGTGGTAAGACTGTGAGGGTGCTGTTCTTATCCTCAGGCACAGACCATCTTTGTCTAAACACCAGCTAAGCACTCAGCACTGAGAAGGAATGCAAGGTGAAACACAGGCGCAGGAGTTTAAATAAAACCACATTATTAGAAGCCACATTTCCTGAGCTTCAGTCCTGAAACCTTATTTAACTAATAGTGAAGTGACTAGGAAAAAACAATGTCAGCATATGACAGTTTTAGAGTGCACATAGCAGAGCAGGGACCACTGCAGGAAGATCCTCAGGCAGACCAAACCCACCAGAATCTCCTATGTCCTTTTCACCTTGAAGGGAAAAGCTGGATTTTCAGTTCCAGCTTGACACTTTGCAAAACCTGGCAATCCTGACTCCAGCTCTTTTTACTCCTCGTAACCCCAGAGGAGGGCAGTACAAATTGTACGTGTGCTTCCTAAACTGCTTTATGCCAATCCAGCTTGTGTGTGAGAGATTTGCATTCAGAGAGCCTACAATAAGTACAGAATTATTAATACAACATTATACTCAATAGCTGAGACACTGCTTGTTACCAGGGGAAAAAACACTACCCTTCTGCTATAAAGGATCTAAATGGGAATCAGGCTTTGTCTCGTCTCATAGCTTAAATGTCCTGACCTGCTGTTCCCTACTTTGTAGCACAAATTCAGCTATAATCAATTACAGCTTGAAATGCTCCTTAAATATAGAGAAAAATCCTTAGCACATGCAAAGGCCTCTGATGGTAACTGATGCGATAAAGCAGTGCAGGAAACTCCTTTTTCTTATTAAAGGCTGATTTTAAATCCCTCTGCAGACAGATGCAGTTGCTGTGCTGTGTACTGCTAACCTTGAATTCACATTAACAAGTGTATCAAAATTTCCCTTTGCCAGCTGAGTGCTTAGTATGAGAACTTCTCTGACAGCAGCTGCACGTCCTTCTCTCCCCATATTCATCAACAAACATTCCCTGGTAATCAATAGAGGTCAAATCTAGATCCCATTGGGATTCACAGTGAAAACTATTGACATCAACAGGTCACGAATAGCCAAGAGATGATTTATACAACAGAGAGCAGAAAACATAAGCAGGAAAAGGTCACAAGATTCTCAGCTGGTGTAAATTAAGATAGTTGCAGATTTACATCAGCTAAAGATAAGGCAGGGGAAAAAAAAAAAAACAACAAAAGAGAATAAAAGCATCTTTTTTTAATGACCTCAGATGCTAAAAAAAAAATAAATCTCATCATAGCACTGTTGCAGAGAAAAGCTTTGATTTAGCCAGACTGATACAACAGGGAGGGCTCCTTCTCTGACCACTATTGCCTGCCAAGACAGTCTGGGACAGAAAGGGGAAGCAAAGGAAGAGAAAACCTGCTTTGTTCGTGAATTCAGCAACCCTCAGAAAAACATCCACTTCTCTTCAATCGACTGCCACTGAGGAATGAGACGCTTCGTGCCAGAAGAGGGCACTTTAACTACAGGCAAGCGTGAGCTGCGCTGCCTGGTGCTGACCCAGGCAGGCAAGGTGGGGAGGGGGAAACTGCTTCCTTGGGCCCAACCTGTCACTGGGAAGTAATTACAGGGAGGTGCAAAGAGCGACCTGGCTGCTAGGCCTCCAATCTCCTCCTAAGAGCTGACACTGAGTGCTCATCCTCACTGGTCTGCTGCTGTAGACTTGCTCAAGACCACCCCCCACCCATCAGCAAAGAACTCGAGCTGGTGCTCCTGGGTCACACAGGTTCTGCATCAGGCCAGGTCTATTTTAAAATAGAAAGTGATTGTCACACCAACAGCACAGCTACTGAGACCCAGTCCCTACTCCTGGTGTCTCCAGCACCATGGATTGTGTGCCAGCTGAAATTCCCCCTGTGCTGGAGCATTTTACAGCAGCTTCCCCATACAGACTCTCTGGTGTGTAATAACATTTGAACTCACTCCAGCCTTTCCCCCAGCATAGGCATTAGTTGAGTCTCTTTCCATTGCTCAGATTCCTGTTTTCATAAGGCTTGCCCAAACTTAATACCTCTGAGAAGTCTTTCTGGTTGGAAGCGAAAAAATAGGCTGGGAAGTTTGGGGGTGAATGTATATGAAACACACACCCCCACAGCCCTGCTGCCCAACTAAAGGACACTAAACACAAAGACTTTCTGCTTTTCCCAACTGTATCAGCTGGTTCAAAACAAGATGAATCTCTCTACAAACCTTACTTCTTGAAGCACATACACTAGTTCCATGCCCCCAGGCACAATATAATCAACCATGCCTCACTTAGAAAAATCTTGACAACACAAATTTCAGATAATATGCAAAAACCTAAATTATAGACCAGAAGAAAGAAGGACCAGAAGAGATGGAGAAAAATAGACTGAATGATATAGCAAGTATGAGAATTTAGGTCTTGCTTTGAGAGTTTTGTTTCTTTTCTGTGGTGTTCCCTATGATGAATCTCAAGCCCTTTTCTTGTTTGAGATAGGCTAGCACAGAGTAATAGCTAATGTATCTGAACCAGTCCATAAAGTTCCAGTGTATCTATCTATACCAACTAGTTCTCAGTGGCTCCCTCAGAATGGTTAGTCCTCTGTATCTTGAAAGTTTCCAGACACATAAATAAACCAAGCACGAATAAATTGGGTCTGAAGGTCTGTTTCTCAGATGGATCTGGCAGCTGCCTCAGTTTATTGGCAGTTCATTTATCATCTCAAGAAAAATATTGATGGTTCTGGAGACACAGGCCCTTTCTGTGTCCTGGTTGAAGGAAAGCTGTCCTTCTGGGCAGGCTTTGGAAAGAAAGTCAATGCCACAAATTCCACTTGGCAGACATTTGAGGGATGCGGTGCAAAGAGAAATCATTAAGTAAGGAGGAAGGGACACTAGAATGATGACATTGTTGGCCCAGAAATAGCCCAGTCTCAAATCTTCACAGCATCACAGAAAGAATGTGAGATTGTGAGACTACTAACAGGCACAGTCATGAGCATCTTCTCAAGGGGAGGTATTACTGCTGCACAGTAAGAAGCAAGGAGCCTGAAGCGGTAGTCTGCCAACAGAACCAGCCACTTACCAGACCTTGAAGAAATCCACAGAAACTCCAAGAAGGAAAGGCCTGAAGACAGGAATAATGGGACCGAAGTACTGTAGACTGTCTCCCCTTGGGCTGGTAGGACCATGCAGTCCTGGCTCCCCCATGTAGTAGTGTTAGCAGTCCAGCTGCCTCTCCTTTAGAAAGTCATCAGGAAGACAGCTGGATCCTCCAAGCCATTTGCATTTCCTATCTTGATTAAACCAGCTACATTCCCCTTGAACAGCCTGTTTAAGGATTTATTGAAAAGAACCTTGAGATTTGTCATGTACTGATATGGTGGAAAGAGATCTCACTTTGCACATGTCCTTTGACACTGCTCTAGCTAAATGTCTGCAGTCCAATGTAAGTTTTTGCTACACAGGACACTCCACTGCCATACAGATCCCTCTTTGCTACGTGAGAGGTCTTTAGTAGTTAACCTACATACTGGATTTCTTGAGGGACTGGCCAATGAAGAAACGATGAATGGACTGTCACCTGTCACTTAGTCTTTCGTGGCACCAGATGACAGCTGTTGGGTTAATAAGGACTGCTTAGTTTTAGAAAAAGAAATAACTGGTCTGACGTGCATGCAGAGTCATGAATGCAACCTGACTGTGGGAGTATGGTATCCAGAAGTTGGTTTGCTGAGAAGAGTGATGCACACCTATCATAGTGACAGAAAGTAAGGTATTTGCCATTTTCAAAACCCGTGTATTCCTCCAGCAGGAGTTGGTTCCTGGACTCTTTTAGCCAGATGACCAGAACTCCAGCCTATGCTGAACAGGAATTCAGTTAATTTAACAAGCTTTAAATCACTCCTAAGTTTGGGGAAAAAGAAGAGTACAGCAGAACACACACAGACTACTAAGCACACGAGGAACTGAACACATGATGATTACAGTCTGTACTTGGAAACTGAAAGCCATGCCTCTCATTTTGGTGCTTATACCTGCTGCTTGTGTGACCAGGGCAGGATTTGTCCTGAGTGCAAGTAAAAATCATAATGCACAGCAAATACAGACTTTGCCATTAGTCACTGCAGTTGATTCTCCATTGCTTGGCAGCCCACACAATTGTATATACCTAGAAAGAAAGTGTAAGATGATATACCTACTCTAGAAATGAAGGAATGATTCTGATCGAGTAATATTTTTCTACTTATGGTGTCCAGGATAAATACTCAGACAGCGAATAATGGGGTAGGCTAGGAGACTTAAAACATGAAAAAAAGGCTGCTGCTATGAGTGCCATGGGGAAAGCAGATGGGGATAAATGCTGCTTCCAGTGTAACAATTAGGAGTCACAAAATAAAGCTTGCAGGTGGTAGGCTTAAAACAAACAAGATATTACTAAGCTGTGGAAATCCCTAGCAAGGAATGCTGTGGATGCTGAAAATGTATACAGGTTCACTGGAGACAAATCCACTGAGTGGTACTACAGATATAATCAACATTTCTGGCTCCGAGATCCTCAAACCACTGATTGCTGGAAGCTAGAAGAATATTCAGGGGAAGTATTGTTAAATACTTTTCTTATATTCTTCTCAGGCTCCTGCTTTTGGCTTCTGTCAGAGACAAGACACTGCAGAGGACTGTTTTTGATCTGATCTGATTCAGCTGTTCATCTTTTAAGAGATGAGACATGGGAGAATCAGGCCCATCGTGCTCTTATTGAAACACAAAGGTCTCTGAACACTAGATCAAAGCTGCAGATTATCTTTAGTTTCTGCCTGAGACATGTTCAGGCTTTGTAGATCTGAACCCTGGACAAATTTTTACCTCTATGTGACAGGAAATGCTGCTGGCTTGGGGTGACCATGTAGGCCTTGGCTTGCATGGGTATTCTTTCCACCCATGAACTGTACCTGCCAAGTTTCTGGCCTCTTTCAACAGTGGCTTGATGGAGAAGATGCAAGCTGCTTTTCAGGACGTCATGAGGTATCCTTTGTTAAGGTTCGCAGAGATGTTAGGGGTAAAAGTTTGTAA
Organism: Eurystomus gularis; assembly: GCA_013400335.1. Lineage (NCBI taxonomy): Eukaryota > Metazoa > Chordata > Aves > Coraciiformes > Coraciidae > Eurystomus > Eurystomus gularis. Next base: position 62,677 of record VZZY01015119.1, on the reverse strand, counting down.
AGAAAAGGAAAGTGAGGTCTCTACTCACCAGTGACAGGCCCAGGAAGATAAGGAGATGTGGTGTCTGTTTCCTGTGACTTTCATGCCTACTGTTGTTTCTGGTTTCTAACAATAGAGATGCAGCTGTCCCTACTGCAGAGATTAATTTTGGTCTCGCTACTCATTCGGCCAGCTATTTTTCATGAAACTCATAGGAATGTAATATCTCTGAGACCTTTATCACTGTCAAATTCAATTGCAATTGGTCAAGCAGCTGAGAAAGGCAGACACACAGATGGAAAGACACTCATTTCTTTGCTGAGATTCCTAAAAAATCACTTTGATTCCCTTTCAGGACATTGATTTGGGACTAAGGAAGTAGTAATTAAAAAATAACTTCTGCTCCCACCCTAGAATTCCGTTTAGTCACCAATAAGCTCTGTTGAGTCTTTAGGTGGCAAAATATAAAACAAAAAAGGAATATTGCAGGTGAAAGAGAGCACAAAGTGAACAAAAAGCAGAGACTGGGTGTGTCTGATTAATGAAACCACCTGCAGAAAAACAGATGAGATGACAGAAAAGCATGGGGTAGGGGTAACGGCCTAAAACTGCAAAAAAGACAGGCAGGCACAGGGAAGAAGATTCAGCCAGATGAGAAGAGACACAGAGAACAGGAAGAAGGTGACAAACATGGAGACACACAAACACCACTGCAGAAAAAGCAGAAACCTATCACAGAGACACTGCAATTTTTCTGCTTATTGCTTTTTGAGAAATGCCTCATTCTGAATAGCTTTTTCCTCTTCGTTCTCATTGGCATTTAGGAAAGCTCCAAAGCATAGCACTGGCTTAAGCCCCCTCCCAACCTAAATCTTCAACCCACAGACATTATTCTTTAGTCATATTAACCACTCCCCTCAGACATTTCCAACAAATTGTTAATATCTTTTAAGCCCTGCTCTCCATTGCCTTTCAGATTAGCCTTGCCCTTTCCTTTGCACTTAAGTTTAGCAAGTGTTACTAATAGGAATTTAACATTTACCAAAGAATTATTTTAACTATGGGTCTAATAGCATTTGTATGATGTTCCGAGCAAAGAGCCACCAAAGAGCCTCCCTATCAGTTCTATATGCTTAGTTTTGTCTAAGTTGCTTATAAGAGGAAAAATACAAGTTTATAGAGAAGGCATTTCATAAGAGAGGCTTTGTTTCGTAAGAGAGGCATTCAAAACCTTGAAAGCCAGTTCCAAGAGGGATAGCAGTGCCTGGAGAGAGCTTCCCCCTCATTTATATTAGCCACAACTCTTCAATCACTCATGTAATCAACTTCACTTTCCAACCATTCAGCAAAAGCATCACTTGTGCTAGGTCCAAGTTATTTTCTTCCATGTGCAAAAGAAATACCAATAGAAAAATGTAATAATTTTTATTATTAACTGGCTTTTTTTTTTTTTTTGTAACCTCCATCAAAACAAAAGTTTTGTGCTTGCAGGCCACTGATTTAGCTGGCAGGATAGCAACCATAAACCATTGATAACTTGAATGGAAAGCACTGATGTGGGTTTCAGTCAGTATAAACCTCAGTGACAGTTTGGCACCAGTTCGCACGCAGTGTCTGAACAGAGATCCCAAAGACTGCATTGGACATAAGATCATTTTTAGAGCTAGGCTTCCTCATCTTGGCTGGCTTATAAGGATCAGTGTTCCTGTGCCACTGGATACAGCCCTACCTAGGCCAAAGAGCACATTCTCTGCCAGCACTGAGTTGAAGACAGCTGGCAGGAAGCAGGGATGATGTTTGCACATGTGTCTCTGTAAGACACTTATACTCCCGCTGTCCACAAGGTCCATGTTCCCGAGTAAGGCTGTAAATATTGATGGCTCTCAAGTCAACCTGTGCAAATTCCCTAGCCCGGCCTGAGTCCAGGCTCACAGCTACTGAAGTCTTTTGGCTGTTCAAAGATGACAAGCTCCAGCATTTATGCCTAAAACTGACTTGAGAGCATTTCTATGGGTGTGGATATGCACCCTGCTTTCATTCTGGTCCTACAACCACTATCTCTTCTCTACCCTGTACCTTAGTATCCCTGGGAAAGAAACCTGGGTAGACAAGAGGAAAGAAATTGATCTACACCCTCATGGGGTCCTCCTTTACATTGCTCAGGACAACACAGCTCTGGAGCAAACCATGGTGTTCAGTCTAACTTGTGCCTTAAAATCTGATAGGATAGGTAGGCTCTCAGTACCTCCGATGCTTCATTCCCCTCAAGACTATATCCTCAGCTTACAAACTCCCTTTCACTTCTACTTAAAACAGGCCTGTGAGCCTGGCCTCCTCTCCCTTCCATCCCTACATGGTAAGCCATGTGAATGCTTACCACGCGGCCAGCATGAAAAGCACCTGGGCACACAGAGAAAGGAACCAGTTGCTCAAGACCTCTCTTACTGCAGCAGTAAGACAATTTCCCCGCTCACATAGTTCCTAGCCAAAGGTAACTGAAGTCACATGGTTAAATCCCCAGGACATACTTTGAAAGTGACTTCCAAGACTGATATTCTACACTTCAGCAAAAAAAAAAAATTAAAAATACTTATTTAAAAGAAAAAAACCACCTTTATAATAACACTTTGCACTTTTATAGCATCTTTCATCTGAGGCTATCAAAGCACTTTGGGATACAGATGCTAAGAAATCCATTACAAAAATTATAGATATTCCTAAGTTGATTGTAGTCACTTGCCTTAATTTCCATTTCTTTACTGATACTCCCAGACGGTGTCTGCATAGATTGATGCAGTCAGTGCTACAGGCAACTAGATAAACAAATCTACATACAAATATACACTCCCCCCTACAAACGCCCTCTCTTACAGTAAAATAAGTATTTTTTCTACAGCACTGTCCACTGCACTGAACTCTGTGAGGGAAAGAGGCGTGCATACTGCAACACCATACACTGCTTTGTGCTTCCATTCCAGTGCACTTCATTAAACAGACTTCCACTGTTCCTTAATTTTTCTTTGAGGAGGTCCCCCCGTATATACCTGATATGAACAAACACACAGCTTCCTTCTGGGTACGAGCCAACAGCTGCAACCCTGAAAAATATCAGCTCCTTATATCATTAACTGAGTTTCCATGGTGCCCTGGGGCAGAGATATTGATGCTTGACGCATTATCACTATAAAGTAACTTTATAAACTGTATAATTTTAGTCTATGCTTCCAGTAATATTAAGAGCATTTGAAATTGTGGCTGTAAACCTTGACACTTTCACATAGACTAGGGAGTTGAAAGAGGATTTTGTTTTCTTTCCTCAAAGACAGCCCAAAACATGGTACTGAGAAATAACTGAATATTGGAGTTGATCTGCAAGGAGGTCACTCTTAGGAAAATCTGCAGGATCAGGATGAATGCCACTTTTTGCAACACACTGAAAGAAGCCAGTTTCTAGGAGCTTAGCAGAAGAAGGATGAAGATGTAGACCTCTAGAAGCCTTTTCCTGACTATGTGTCTGGTTTACTTTTAAATCATCTTGGCAACAAGCTGTAACTCAAGTTCAAACATAAGCCACATTGGGTAACCTCTGCAGAGCTCCTTCAGCTCTTTACTGGGTGGGAATGAATCTGCAAGGGCCATAATCTGGCTCATGAGGGTCTTCTCTTAAGGGTGTCACTAACAGAAGTAGGAGGGATCAGGACAGGCAGTTGCCAAAAAAAGAAATGTAAAAAAGCCCCAAGTACATTTGCGCTAGAGGACTGGCAGGTCCACGAAGCTCTAAAAGTTGTAGATGTTTTTACTGAAATTGTAGTTTGCATACAGATTTCTTTTCCCCAGGACAGGCATTTATGGAGATCCAAGTACTCTGAAAGGAATCTGGATGTAAGCAAATGACTACTTCCTTCAGGAGATTTAACTTCTGAAGTCTCCAGTCAAGCAGCAGGCTGCTATTCTGCTTGAAGTTAAGATTAAGAGTGAACCCAGTGGTCCCAACTGTGCCAAAAGCCCAAGATGTGAGCTCCTGTTAGGCACCTGAAGAGACTCTAGTCAATCCAAGCTTTCATTCTGTGGCTGTAGCCACATAAATACATTTTTTAATGTCCGGGAACAGGAGAGAGAGTTCAAGCAGTACAACTAGGCCCTGTTTAAAGACGCAAATCCTCCAACTCAACATATTCAGTGGAACAGAAAATACCAAGTGATATCTTTGCAAGTTGGTTCAGCTATATTGTTTTAAAGTATTGAGATAATTTGTCAGCTGTTTGTAATGTGAAAAGACCTACCTTGGGATAATATTAACAATGTCTCTCCCTTCTGTGTTCTTTACCCATGGCTTCAAAAATATTTGTGGGGTTTTTTGTTTTATTTGTTTGGGTATTTTACAAATGAAAGTTTCATTAAATTAGTTCTTTATATTGAGGACATTAAATTAATAAGGTGATGTGCTTAGAAAAGTTGTACAAAAGGAGAACTATTCCACCAGAGCCTCAGTCCAGGGTTCCATACTCCTGTTCCACTCAGAAGTGGTTTCATCAAGTAAAGCCATGCATGTAGATGACTCAAGGCCCATCTTTGGATGATGGTCTTCCCTACCTGGACGAAGCTTAGAATTAAGATTAAAATACACAAAAAAGCCATGGACACACTGACAACTGTGGTGCCCACTCATCTTGATGGTTATTCTCTCATAAAGCTACTAGGCTACAATTATACCCATTCTTGCCTGTCTCCATCATTTCTATCTTCCTGCCTCATGGCTAGTCTTTGGAAGTGTAAAACCTTTTATATTCTCTTATGGGCTGCCTGCTGTGCAGCAGGGATCCAGTTCAAACACTCTAAAAAATGAACCCAATAGATTTTAAAACTGTTGATGTGAGACTGCTTTACTGGCCGCTCTCAGGTCAGGCTGTGGCGGCTGCTCATCAGCAGCTCTAGTGGAAAGCAATTGTGGGTGTGCTATCAGAGCAGCACTCAGAGTCCTACAGCTGGGGATTCATCCTTCCTCCCCCTCTTTTATGCTTTGTTCCCTGCCCAGCTATGAGGCTGGTGTGTTACAGCTCAGCAGCGGAGCTGGTGATGAATGTTACAAAGCAGTTTACATGCCTTGTGTCATAAGCCCTGTAAATTCCTAGTAAAACATGTTATTTAATGGAAGCATATCGGCACGTTTTAAAGCTTCTTCACCTAGTGCTGAGCAAACTGTTGGTGCACTGCCTTTTTAATCAGTTACCACCAAATGTGTGCACATGTGAGAAGGGTTTTAAACATTTCTCTGTCCACTTCCAGGCAACTAACTGGCAATCCTCTTATTACGCCTTTGAAACAGAGTCCATTCACTGTTATCTACAGCACGTGTTATCATAGGGTATTCTGCAGAGCCAGGCTTACAGAATATATCCCTAATGTTTCTCGTATACCAGGTACATATCAGTTAGACACAGACCTACCAGGCACACACATACCTCTGAAGGAATGTGTAACAGGACATTTAGGAAGTTACACCTGATGCAGCTCCTTGTTTGCAGGATGAAAATACAAGAGGCACTCCAGCAGTAATCATTACTGATATAGTGCTAATTGAGGCCTGAGACATTCATGCAAACCACATTAACTCTCTGTGTTAGAGGAGGCCAGAAATCTAACACTCCGCAGGATGCTGTTATCTCACCATGTATGTCCCAAATATATACCCCCTGCACAGATTGATGGGAGAGCCTTCACTCCTGGACTTCATTTAAATAGTGCAGCCTCAGGGACAAATTCGTTTTTAGAGAACATACCAGGTGTAATCCTCTAAATTCTGAATTTCTGAGGTATTTCATCTAGGATAATACATTCAGTCATACTAATTGGAGTAATTTGGAACAGATTTCCACTTTTACTGATACTTCCCTTTTAAAAAAAAACCTTCTTACTGAAAAATATTACTGTCCACACTAACAATGTCGAAATTCAAATAACACTTATGAGATTGAAAGTCTATTTCCAATTTTAATGCATGTGAGCTATCCATTTATCTCAATAACTACAAAGTATGGTTCAGTCACACAAGTCTGAGGAAAATGCATAATCTTAACCAAGGTAGAAATATATATATTACAGGCTTACATAGAGGTCTGTATAGATCATAGAGTTAGCACATAAACCCTGAGGACCATGAAGAGGTTTAAAAAAACCCCAAACCTAATTCACTTATATTATGACATGAAAAGGGGTGGTACTGTGATCTTATATGCCACAAATGCTGTAAACGAAAGAAGCTAACAGGTAGAATGACTTGCCACCAATGCAAAGAAAAGACTATTCAGAGTTTGTTCAGTTTTCTCAGCTGTCAACAGGACCAACATTAGGCTAAAATATTATTTTTGTAGAACCTGAAGTTTCTCATTTGTTTTGGACCCTACATGGAGCTGGTATGGACAATTTCTGAAAGTGGGGTGTGACCTGCTTTGTAGTCTCTGTTCAAGGTCATGGGTTCCCTGAATTTGAGGCTGAGTCTCAGTCTGCACTTCTTAATCTAACACTAGAAGCTCTGAACAGTTCTAGCTTCCCTAATGCCATTTCTATTAAAAACAAAGCAGAACAGAAAACCACAATAAAATAACATCACAGTGGGATGAACAAAGTCCTAAGAAACACATCTTTGAAGGCAGATCAGTTCATGGTTTTTAGGCTTGCTGTATTTTCTTAATTTATTTGCTTGACTTGCTGCCTGCATGTAGCAAGGTAGTTAATAGAAGCAGACCTGTCCTTGGAGGCCAATATGAACTGACTGGCTGTGTCTTTGGTTCAGGTCCATTAAAAAAATCTGAGCATTAATTAATCACTGACTTGCAAATAGCTTAGAAGAGCTGTTCAGACTAAATTTGAATGTTCTGCAATTGGTTTACTTTTGGTCACAGGTACTTCAGTGATATGAAACTTCTCCCCTGCCAGGACAGGTTGTACATAAACGCAGCTACTCCTGCGTTAGAACAGACCAGCCTAGTGACTGCTTCAAGCAGCTCCATTTCTTTCTCTAACTTGGAAACTGCACACATGAGGAAGAGCTGTCATAAGCAGCACTCTTGATAGAATTCCTCCGTTGAAAAGGAAATAATAAAACCAACCAGGGCAAAATGCCAGTGGATCATACTACATGGGCAAAGAGCCTTCCCTGCTTGGTATGTGCCAGGCCAATCAAAATCAGCTTCTCCTCCTTTTTCACTCAGTTAGGTGAAACTGTAACTGTAGAAATCAAGCTGCTGCTTGGGCTTTCCATACATCAGCACCAAGAAGGATCTTGGTCTGAGGCCTGTTTTCTGTGCTGATGGTCACAATGAATGAACTGAGAATGATGCAGCTCTGTCTGCAGAAGGCACCAAATAAACATATAGAGATGTACACCCCATACCTGAAACCTCTGTAATGTGAAGCAAGAAACATAAATCTTTATGGAAAAGGAAACTAAGCCAGCATGACCTACAAGTCATGAAGAAAAACATAGTCAAGAGAATCACGATCTCATTTGTATAGGGACTCTTCCCACTCCTCACTGCAAAAACTGTGGTCAGTACAATGAGTACCACAACCAGTGGTCAGTACAATGAGTATACAAAATGAGGAAAATTAAAGGTTAAACTAGGCACATGTTCTTAAAATGACAAAATGATGACATAAGAAAATAAATACCTACACTTAACAGTAATGACAATTTTTTCCTCAGTGGAAGATAAGTACATATGTGTACATTGCAAGAAGCTATTCCTTGGAAATGGTTAACCTTACTGGGCAAAAAATAGCTTGTGTTCCAAATGTTCAAGTCTGATAAGTCACTTTAATATATTCATCCCTCTTCCTCCCCCAGATTTCACTTTCAGTGGAGAAGCCAAACCAGAAACCCCCAAATGATTAAAAATTACTTTCCTTGCTCCCTGTTTCTCACTCTTATTCCCACACAGTGTGCACATATGCATGGATGGTGAAGAATTATGTCTTATGAAAATATTCCCCTCGCTGCCCTAAAGCTGTAAACCTTCCCCAACTTTTGAAATGCAGTGGAGAGGTAAATCAGCAATCACAGCTAATCTTTCTCCTTCTGCAGTGTTTCTAAACCTGTGGAAATTTCGAAAGCTACCAAGGTAGAATGATAAAATGAAGTAACACACCCAGGCTTGGGCAGGGGAAACCAGCAATTTGATTGAGCACAATGACAAAAAGAAAAACATAAAAACAAATCATAAGACCGGTCAGAACAATCCCACAAATTGTGATACTTTGAGATACCCAGATGGATATGTGTTTTTTGAGGAATGAGACATTGCTTCTCTGTGACCACTCAAAAAAGCTGACTGTTGGCTTTGTTTGCAGGGCTTGCTTTCCATTTCTTTGTCAACTGGTGTTAAAGACCTAGCCCTGAGGCAGCTGCAGAACCTAATGGATCCTTTAGAGCTTTTTGGCTGCAATTCAAAGATGCAGAAGATATTTTAACTCAGAACCAAAGATGCGCTTTCAACTTGCTATTAAAACAGTAATACAAACACAGGGATAATGAGAGAATGAGAGAAATGAAGAAAGAAATGGAAGACTGTGGCAGGGAATGGATCACAGGCTCTCCAGGACTAGTTTCTGTAATAAGTGAGACATACTCCTGCAAGAGGGAAATGGCTTATTTGATCTAATATGCCTTTCTCTTCTTGAATTTTCACAGTATGGAGAATCAATATGAGGGAAATTAAAGCATCAGGAGCAGACTTACATTTCCACTTGTGTGTTCCTATCTCAGCAAACTCTTATTGAGATACAAGTATTTACCTTAAGTGCCCAGTTCACGTGTGCTGCATGAGTAGGAAGGATTTCAAAAGGATACATGCTTCTTCTGTGTAGGGGACAGGAGAAGCAGGTGCACCCAATATGTAGCTGTAGAATGAGACTTCCAGAGTGTAGCAGTAGGATGTATCATTTAACAGCCCACCAAGAAAACGCCGGCCTGTTCCTGCTTTCACAGCATCTCTGTTGAACGATGTACTGGACTGCAGGAGGAAGTAAACAGAGACATGAAGAGAGTTCATGAGTAGAACAAGGGAAGGGCTGGGAAGGAATCTGTTAAACAAACAAGCAAACTTTCACAACATTAATCTCAGTTCACTATCAACATCAGCTGTTCTCCTCCCCCTTTGGATAACACAAAGAAAGCCTGTCATATGAATGACTTGAAAGTGAACCTTCCAGGCCCTCCATTCTCAAAAGTTAAGCTGGGCAAGTATTTGGATATTGGGTTGCTTCCCTTTACTGCATTCCCCTGTATCACAACTATTCTCCTCCATCTCTTACCCTGGACTCTTTTAAACAAAGTGGAAATACAGTGGAAATTTTCATTTCAGTGGAACTTTCTCACTTAAGACATTTGACTGGTTCTTAAATTAGGTCACACAAATTTCCACTTCACTAACTTAAATGTTAACTGGGTGTTGCTTTCTGGGTGGAAAAATATACTGCACTATTTTACAGCATTAGCAGCACAGTATAAAAGGCAGTACTCTGTGCTGTTACTGAAGATCTGGCTTTAAGAGTCCCACAGCTTTGTGACTATTCATTTGAGGGGTGGAGCAAAGAAGTATTTCCATAAACAAGTTTTAGCTCTCCTTTGAAGACATGACATCTGGAGACTGACTAAAGGGGAGCTCATCTTCAGGTTGATTGAAGTCTCAGAGCTTGTTCCTACCAACTAGACAGAAAAAAATGGATTCTTGATTTCATTTTGGTTATCAGTTGCTATTCACAAGCCTCGTAACTGTTAGATTGAGTCAATCTGGGCTCAGCACAAGCTAGTGACCACCTCTAGAAAAGAAAAGCAAAAAAGGAAGAAAAAGGAAAAAAAGAAGAAAGAAAAAAAGAAAAAAGAAAAAAAAAGTGCTTAGTAGATCTAACTTGTATCTGTTGCATAAAAGGACTTAATATCTCCTGATTTAAGACTCTTACATTGCCAGTGAACCATGAAGGACCCTTAACATATCTTATTGGTCATTGTGCCCATGGTGAATTGTTTGAGCTGTCCAGGGTCCTCCTATTGAGCCTTAAGGCTTGTATATCTCTTCTTCCTAACACAATATTAGTATTTATCAAGTCCATCTCTTATAAAAAACAGGGAAAATAAGATTTCTTTCTTATTTTAAAAATTAGATGCAATGGTTCAAAATATTAAACTTCTCTAAAGTGAGAAAATCAGACTTATGCTGAAACAAACAACAATTCTTGATGAGTAGCATATACCAGAAGATGTAAAGAATGGAAATACCTGTAGGATTATTAACATTCTGAATATTTTGAAGTGTCTCTCATGTTACAAAAAAGAAGACTTTCCAGATTAATTAGAATAAGATGGAATTTTGTTTCTTATTAGCATTATATATAGGAGTTTCTAAATGCAGCTTGTTGTCTTTGTGGTAACATAATACTTAGCTTTGTGGTAAATCGTACACAGAACATATTCTGCTATGTACATATCATATAATTTCCTCCAAATTATATGGCAGAAACCTTGAGGATATTCTGAATACCTATGGGACAGGGAAGTAAAACGTTCATAAGGATTGATGAGGAAATGAATTAATTTGATATATGGAATAAAGGGAATGGTTGCTGACTTCCCGCAAAAGAAATCTTCGAAAGAAAAATGACTCTGGGAAACTGAGAGAAGCTTTGTCTTCAGTTACAATTCAGAAACAAAAGGAAGATGATCATGCTCTGGGGATTGCTTCATAAGTAAACATTGATTTCAATGGATAGTGCTTCATGTTCAAATGAACGCCTGTGGTAGAACATTCAATGCATGGAAGCATCAGCTGATGAGTATGGGTGTATGGAGCCAGCTCACAGGAAGAAGGCAACAAATGTGTCAGAACATGGTATTGTGGTTTGTGAGCAGAAGCATCACTCACAAGGGGGATGATCTAATTCTAATGGCTGCATTTGGCACAGTGAAAACAAGGAAAATGTCAGAGAAGTGATTCAGGGAAGACATTAGAGACAGAAGTATGCCAGTGATTAGGGCACTCAGTTACTGATACAGAGTATCTACGAAGATTATGGAATCTCATCAACTAAGTTTAAGAACAAATTGGACAAGTATCTGCTGAGTATAGTTCATGTCTTTGGGGTACAGTTTGGACATGAGGTCCTTTTCAGCTCTATTTCCCATGATTTCAATCAGGCCAAGTGAAAGTTATGACTGGAATTCCTCATAGATGATTCTTGAGATAAATCTTACATAATATTTTCAATCACAGTTCTTGGCACTGTGAAGGAGGACCATGCCAACGAAATTTGCTGATGACACACTGTGGAATGAATCATCATTATGGAGGAGGCTCTGAATATCATAC